>VDFB02176349.1:0-10792 GCA_007258455.2 Sequoia sempervirens
TCCAATTGACTGAAATTTCAATTCCATAGTTTGCAAATTCAGGGTGATCTCTCCTAGAGATCGCAGCCATTGTATTCCCAATACAACATGGGTATCTCCAATGCCAACCACATAGAAATCATCCTTTACCTCATAATTTCCCAACTGCATGGAAAGGTTGAAAATCTTCCTTGTGCAAGACATGGTGAATCCATCAGCTACCATCACCTTGAAGCCTTCAAATTCTTCAGTCTTGAAACCTCTCTTTGCTACTAATCCTTCGTCAATGAAATTGTGGGTTGCTCCAGTATCAATTAGATCAACAATCCTTTGTGAACCAACCACTCCACAAACCCAAAAGGATTCATTTTTTTGAAAACTTGAAAGTTGTGCTAAAGTACTACCATCTCCAACCTCTTTAGGCTTCTCTTCTGTAACTCTATTGGAACTGTTAAAATCTGATGATTTTACATATTTTTCGTACTCCTAAGTTTCCATATAGCTCCTCATCATAAGCACAAGGGCCTTCCATCATGACATTTTGCTCACACTTTGCATATATTTATCCCATTAATCTATCGGTCTATTTTCACATTTGGGGTTCATATCAAGATGAGCATCTCGTAATCTCCCCACCCATAATGCATTTTAAGCAATATATGTTTTGCTGCGTATATCATGCGACAATATCGACGCCTTCCCCGACTATTCTTCCTTGTAAACTGCGCGTTTTATCGGCCAAGACGCTTTTGCGCGTCACCACGCCGTTTTCGCGCGCCGGGCAAAGCAAGATCTTCACGCGGTTTTGGCGACAAAGGATATTTCAAATTGGCAAGGGTTATGCCGTCGGGATGATGTTTCATCGAATTCAATGTCTCCCCGACCGGCAATTGAGGAGCTTATCGATGTGAGTTTTGATATGCGGGATGATGTCTCAACGACTTCGTTGGGTCTTGCGGACGTGGTTTTCATCAAAGGTTTATCGACGTGAGATCCTTCATCGGCATGGCGTCTTGGCGAAATCACTAGGTCTTGCCGATGCAGGGTATTCGTCAATAAGTTTTCGGGAAGACCCATGTGCATCGGAGTATGGTCATAGCGAATTTACATTGTCACACCGACCGGTGACGGGGGGATGCATCTCGGTAGGAGGTATGGTCATCGATGAAAGGTCTCAGCGAAGTGTATATGTCTCACCGACAGAGCATAAAGGGTTTCTCTCAAACGGCTTTCGGTGAGAGGTTTGTTGTGTCTCGCCGACCGACAGCATAATGGGATGCGATATCGGTATGAGTTAAGGTTCTCGATAAGAGGTCTCGGCGAGTGACCTTCGGTCTCGCCGATGGAAAACAATGAAGGACCTTGTTGGCGAGGGTGTGCTTTTGTCTCAGCGACTCAGAATGGAGGATGACTTTCGGTGTGACATAGTGTGCTCTATGAAAGGTCTTCCTAAGAGCGATATGTTACGGTGACAAGTTTGACTGGCCTCGGCAAACAAAGGTTTGGCTCACATGACATTCCCACATCACAAAGTGCCACAACACAAACATGGATGCTCGTCTTCATGTAACAAGCAATATATTATAGCGACATACAGTTTGATCGCGGGGGCTCTCGTTAAAACATAATGTAATCTGTATGATGTTTCCCCGACTCAGACAAGTCACGGCGAAGGCAAATAATACCACGGAGCGATTAACGATTGAATTGCCTTCGGCATAACCGCCGATTGTCTGGCCGACCGTTTACATCGATGACTAATGTAAAATTCAGCCATCAGCCAAATATGTGAGTTCGCTAAACCATTGCAGGCCGAATTTTGACGGAGCCCACCTTGGAAGGCCGTATTACATGAATTTCTGTCATGATTTGTTTTTTTTGATGCCGGTGTATAACAGGCATTTGTAATTGTAAATGACTACTGCCATTAGATATTCGGCACACGTCGTTAGGAACACTTAATAAAAATTATCGTATCAAAGATTGGTTGTTGCATGATTTCTTTAATAGAGGTATTTATGAAAACCTCGCTGATGTTGCCGACATTCTCCGGTGTCAATTATCGGTTGAACGCAATGGCGCACAAGGGTTGCCTGCAGATTGAAGCCGTTGTTGAAATTCGATATTTGTTTATATATAATTCAATGCTAATACTTGTTGTATCTCGTGATTGATTGATTGTCTTTCCAAGCAAAGCATTTCAAATCCTTTTAGTTGATCATGAATTAGACATCTATCCGATTACCAAGTAAAGCTTTCTAGTAATCATATTTTTGTATGTCTATTGTAAAACACATAATATGCCAATTTGAGTTTTTCCAGAGAAGTGTTGCTCATCTTGGTCTCATTTGACTCCGCATACCCAATAAGGCACTAGTCTCTGCACTTCATCACTTGAATTCATTCAATTTATTTACATATGTCAGTTGAACATTTTAGGATTTATATCATAATATTGCTACTACTTTCGAAAATTGGTTTCATTTGTTCACCTCTATTTGCCATTGTGAACAAATTACTGAAGAGATATAATTATAAGTCTGCTTAATTCAGAGAGGTCCACCCGCCTAAGGTTTAGCAGCACCTAAAGAGTAGAAGGTTGAGTTCTCTTGACCTTGTCTGTTACCCTAAAGCGTATCAAGAGATTGGCAGCCTCTTGAGGCATTCAGCCTGCATTTTTGAGAGCTAACATCTTCTAGAGCTTCTTCACCATCACTGCTTGCTAATTCGTATTGTTGATCAGACGAATTAAATTCTGATCCACAATCAGAATAGCCCTCCATTCGATGTGCATTGTCTTTTCCATAACAACGGTGACCCTTTGTCCAAGGCTCACGACAAGTATAGCTAACACCATCCTTCCTAAGCTGCTCTTTGAGCTCTTCTGACATCTCTGGTGGAAACTTCTTTGGCTGACTTGAAGAATGTTTCTTATCCTTTTTATGACTAAAGGATTTTGACTGAAATTTTGGCTTTGGGGCAGCCATCTCCATGCTCCTTGCCTTCTTGATTGCTTCATCCAAGGTTGGTGGATCAAAAGATTTGACCCAACCTTTCAATGGCTCCATTAATCCTTCAGAAAACAAGACCACAAGTCTTCTTGCAGTAATGTTGGGCACCATTACTGACAATCTTTGAAAATCAACCACATAAGCTTCGAGGGATCCGTGTTGCTTCAACTGTGCCAATTCTCGGAATCTCACCTCAGGATCCTTGGTATCAAATCTCTCGATCAGCTTATTGGTGAATTCTTCATAGGTGTGGATGAGGTTATGGCCAAGAGTGACCAAACTGTGGTACCACCATTCGTGAACAGCTCCTTCCAAGTGCAATGTGGAAAATTTAATTGCATCTTCCTCCGACATTGGTCTAAGAGAAAGATAGTTATCCAATTTTTGCACCCATGATCTGGCCGTACACTTATCACTCCCATGAAAATGGGCCAAAGTCACCTTTCCCAAAGCTTGTTGATAATCAGTTCTGAGAACCATAGGAGGTCGATATTCATTTCTTCCACCATTTCTCCTACTCCTTTGATTCATGTATTGATCAAAGGTCCAAGCATCTCTCATATCAAGACTTAGAGAAACATACTCCATATAAGCTTGTCGTGCACCATCTGCAAAAGGTATTGCGGCCTCCACTTGTGGTTGTTCTTCCCTTGGAGTGAAAGTAGGGAAAAGAGGTTTATAGGAAGATCCTCTAGTGGTTGCAATATGCTGCCCAACAATCCTATCTCTTCCATTGACCTTCGGACTGTTGTTACTGTTATTTCCATTAACTCCACTGTTTTCTCTAGTTTGGTTGTTTTGGGGTTGATTGGTATTTTGTGATGCTTACTGATCCATTTTTTATAACAACTGTGACATCAAGTCTATCGTCTCATCAAATTTCTTTTCCATTCTAGCTTCTTTTTCCTCATAGGCTTGTCTTAGACTCTCTGACATATTTTCAACTGTTTTTCCAGCACCTTCTACTATTTTACCAGTGTCTCTTAGAGCTTCTAAAAATGTCTCTGCCTCTGGGACTGGTAGAAACTGATGCTGAGTTCTGGCCTGATTTGAAATATTCCGAGCCAATATTTTTCAATTTTTGCCAAGTACACAACAATGCAGAGAGCACCCGTTAGGGTTAGATAATTCAAACCAGCAGATTACAAATAACTCGTTGCCAAGAATGCGCACTCAATCTCAACAAGAGAGGCTATCATATGGCAAGAGGATCGTCAGTGCCTTAAACAAAATGCAACTGAAGGTAACTCTAACCAAGAATGTGTCCGTGAAGGACGAACATATGGTCAAAGGATCTTCTACGCTACAAGTACTGAAAACAAACTCAACACCAAGCATGTGCTACCCAATCCAGTATGGAAAGGAGGCGACCATATGGTGGAGTGCTAAGAATTACAATACTATTAAGGGAAATAAGCAAGAATGTTGAAGTACTCGACATCAAGAATGTGCTTTCCAACCCGAGACGGAATGGGAGCTACCATATGACAGAGATATAAAGAAATACAATTGCGTATACAGAATATAAAGTAAAACCGAGAGAAATGCTGACAGTACTACTGTTCAGCTTACAATGAATATTTAAATGCCTGCAAGATCAAGTATTAGAGCTCTTCAAATTGCTGCATCAACAAGGAATCTTTTACAAAGCCTTTAATGATTTCCTAACACCAATCCAAGAAGGAGAATGCAGATTTCTCAAATCTGATTATGACAAACCTGCACCTTAAAATATATAACCAGCAACACAGATCCTTGTCAAAATGCTCATAACTCTCTCATTTCTCACCCAAATGATCTCAAATCTGTTGCAAAGTTTTACTATGAATGATGAGACCAAAATGCAATCAAGAAACCACTCTTAAATCCCACACAAAACTTGACTGTAATAAATCTGATGTGACGGTCCAAAAATCAGAAATACAAAACCAGCATGCCTATAACCCACTAAATTGCTCATATATCACTCAAAACTGACCCAAATGACTTCAAGTTTGATGCAATAGACCTTCAAAATGATGATGCCTAGTTTAGTAATAAGAAATGGCAACTAAAAGTGGTTATTAATTGCTGACACGAATCCCAAGGCACTCTAGAAAGTACGGCCTTCAAGGAATGACGAATTTGCTTTATAAAATCAGAAACTTTATATTAAAATCTGCAAATATTCATGAAGGGGCGCCTCCAACAAGGAAACACAATGAGACAATACCCAGAACAAGAATGTTTATGATTTGAGACTTGTGAGCAGAAACATACATTCAGCAATCATGACCAGCAACTCTGGAATTGACAAAAAATGATAAAACTCAACTACAAAGGATAGGAAACCAACTATAACTGAAAAGACAAATCCATAACACTCAAACCTCTCAACTAGTTGTTGTCTTTCAAGCAAGAAGAAGAGCCAAGCTAGGAGGCCTTCATTCCTCGAAGCGATCCAATACCATTCCGGCAGAGTAACATTACTGTAGATAAAGGATACCAAAATGAAGACCCAAGGCTTTCTTTTATAACTTTTTGAGAAGACCCTCCAGAAGCTTCCAGAAGGTGTGCCCTAATTTCAAGATGCTTTTAGGGTTTGATTTAACCAAGCCTTCCTTCAAGATGGCGTACTTTTCACTTGATTGATTTAAATTAATTAAAATTTGACTTTCATAAAGGTTGGCGTCCCTTTTTACCACTTTATTTTTTAACCTTTGGAATATTAAAATCCATCTCCAAATTAGGCGCCGCCCATCAAAGTCCCCCTTTTTAAAACAACATAAAGTTGTTTCACTAGGCCAAGGGGTCATAACATTAAAATAAAACATTATTTTAATTAAAATATGTTGGCGTAACAACTAACACCTCTGGAGTGAGAGTTGCTATGAACAGCCTATGCACACTACGCAATGAGTGCTCTTCAAATTAGGAGGGGAAGCTCCCTCGTTGTGCTTTGACAAAAATACTTGCAAAGGGAAATAAACTAAACTATGTCCTGTCTTTTTGTTTCAGCTGTAGAGGTACAAGGCTTTCTCGAAAAAACTCTACGTTGCAGCTGAGTATTTTCTGGTTTTGCAGATCCACTAACTACAACTAAACTTACTTACTTAAATTCTATCGAATCTCCTCAAAAAAACAGAGCATGAGGCGAACAGGTTTACATTATCAGAGCGATAAGCAGTATAGATTCTCACCTTGAAGGCAAGGTGGCGCATCTATCAACTCAATCTAGACAAGTTTATTGATAACAACATCACACGATAAACTGAATAGGGATTCTCTGCTTGAAGGCAAGGTGGCGCATCTATCATCTCAATCCGAATTAGTTTATTGTTCACGACAACACACGATAACCAAGTGCAGATTCTCTACTTGAAGGCAAGGTGGCGCAACTATCATCTCAATCTGAACAAGTTTATTAAGCACAAAAACAGATTTCTCTAAACTATGGGAAGAATTCACCATGACAATAAAATTATGTGGCATAACAATTGATCATAATAGTAAGGCAGCACCAAAAGCGATTTCTCTAAACTATGGAAAGAATTCACCATTACAATTGCACTTAGGCTATGTGGCAACAATTGTCGTGGCCTAAGGTAAAGAACACATGAACAAATACCAAAGAGAGAGCAATAATGGGGGGCAGAGTTAGTACATGACATATATTTCTCTCGATAAAAGTTATTTAGTAATGAGCAAAGCTCTTATTTATAGACATCGAAAGGTGTAGGGAACCCTAAAATCACCTTGAGTCAACTACAGTCTCGCAATGCATGCAAGATTTATTGCTCAACCCTAATAAAACAAACTATACAATTAACTGGAAAGCTACCATTAGTTAACCGATACAAATTAATCTAAATGGACAATGTGCAAGCATGCACGTCCTTATTGAAAGCAAGTTAAGCTGAGCTACCATCAGTTAAGGAAAGCCCTAAATGAAACTCAGGTGTGTAAGCTATTCTTATAGAATAGATGTGCATGAAGAGGCGACAAGTTAACTTGGAAGAATGGCATGAAGTTAACTCGTGTATGAAGTCTATCTTGAGAAATGGGAACTGAAGTTTACTGTCCGTGATCTCGAGCAACCCATCCCTCAACGAGATTGTTAACTGTATCACTATCTGGAGCTATGAGACTCTGTCGAAGAATACTATGTCCGTGCAGCATATCCTCACCAGCTGTGATTTGAGACTGAAGTTCACCTCTGCTCCTAGTTGCCTCATCGAACAATGTTGACATGATTGTAACCTGAGTAACCTTACAACCAACAGTCTCCCCACTGAAAATGGTATGAATGAGTGCCTGGAGCTCTGACTGAACATCGGTAAGCTCAACGTAGGCACCACCCTCGATCTGATATCGGCACGGTAAGCGAGATACTAAAGTCCTCACAAACCGGAGTGCACTAGTAACGTGCTCTCTACTCTCAGCCAACTTTGACGCCAAAGTGTCCTCTATCTTTACCTTGAAAACCAACTGTGTTTTCCAAGAGTAGATAGCTTCCCTATCCTCTGCATCTGTGACTGCATCATATGCCACACTCAGGTGAGCAATCATAATCTCATCCCGGGGTTTATTAATCGCCATATCTCGCTCCTCATCCTGGAGACGAATACGGAGTTCTCATGCATTATACCGCAACTGATATAACTCTGTGAGCATAGCACGGCCTCTAGCAACGAACTCTTCCTCCCACTCATCCAAACGCTTGCCATATGCAACTAAGTGATTAAGTTGACTCTGCTCTGCTAGAGGCTCAAGCATCGGTGGGAGTGTGTTAATGGCATCTGGTCTATGCACAAGGCTAGAGAAATATCTTGTGAAGGCTGTCTAATTTCGGCCTTGGTCCTCTCCTCTCGTCCTTTAGTATTCTATCCACAGCGCTGTCTGTAGCAACTTGTGGGAGATCAACACAGGTTTGGCGTGTGCCTGCGACCAAGGTTGTTGTGATAACTCAAAATCACGAGACCAGCTTCGGCCAAGTTCCTTTCCTGTGGAGGTACAGCGGTCTCAATGACAATCTCCATGTCAGTGTTTCTCTCTACGTGAACCATGTTCTTAACTCTCTTGTCCGGCGCATCCTGGTAAATGTCGTCAAAATCAGAATGATTAAGGACATAGGATGGCTGCCTCCTCTTCCTTCCTAGCTGAGCTTCGATCCAAGATTGATCTCGGCTAATGCTACTAGAAGTGCACTAGCGGCGGGAGATGCCGGTAGTGAGTGTGTGGGGACCTTCGCAATTGAGATCTAAATCAATTCAGCTGAGAATTCCAGATGGTGTACTGAAAACTAGTGTAGGAACTTGAGGTGAACCCTCAGAACCTTGGCGGACTCTGACGGCCTCACAGGCGATAGGTTGTGATTCTGCGTAAATTAAATTTTTTCCAATTCTCGCCTTATACATGTAAAGGTAACAAGTAACAAAGATGATACAATAAAATTTTTCCTTTCTTTATTGATAAATACGTACAAGTTACAATATGTTTCCACACGAATTCCATTTCCTTTGCAAATACAAATCAGAGTTCAAAGTAATACAATTACATACATAGCTCGTAAGCTTTTGCACAAATAGAAGTAAGAATGTCCAGGAGTCCTTCCTTTCAAATCTTGGTACATCGGCCGCTTGCTGTGGAGGAGAAACATCACTCGGGCACTTTTCCGCCAACCACGGACTTATAATGCGGTCCCCCGCACGATCATTTCGCAATGAACGGCCCTCCCTTCGAAGAAGAGATTGGTAGGGTATCCTTTAACGATTACCAACTGAGCATAGTGCTGTTTCCTACACAACTAGAACCTTGCTATTTCACAATCTCAATCTAGTACCCGGATCACAATGAACTGATAGTGTAGTCTCAACTAACTCACGTCTATGTGGCAGTCGTACCTTTCACTACTTTGGCCAAAGTATTCTCATTCAGTACTTCGAATGAAGGTCATCTATCATATACACTACTCAGGGCCGATTTGACTTAGGGCTTACTTACTCTACGCGTAGGCTATGTCTTTCAATGGGTTCAATTTACCCCAGACTTCCTACCTCAAACAATTTACTGGAAATGAGTCTTTAAGCAAGTGTTTACTATCCTATCTCCTATTTCTGGAAATCTTTATCCTAGGAGAGAAGCTTCCTAATGTTAACCTAATAACACAAGCTAGGAATACACTTTGTATTGACATCATTTCGTTCCTATAAATTAATATGTATTCTACGTACTCTCCATATACAGAGATCATACAAATTTAAAACTCCAAACAATTGCATAACCATTTATTACTACCAATCAATCATCAAAAGAGATAGTCTTACAATGCATACATTTTCCTAATAATGCATATAATCAAATTGAGTCCTTACTTTTACAAAACCCCAATTTTCTACTAAATCCTTCTTAACCAGATTTAATCTCTTCTTTTCAAAATCCCATTACCAATTTAATCTTCTTTAACTAAATTGAATATAACGAAATGCATCAAGCTATCCCTTTAACTGTATTGTCATTCCCTAATCCTTACCCATGCATAAAATGAAATCCCTTTAAATCATTATGCAATAAAAGATTATCAAACAACAAAGGATTACTTAAGAATAATTCATTATTTTCAGCTCAATACAATCAGCAATTCCAAAAAACAGTAAAGAAGACAACTTAAAGTCTTAGTCTAAAATTAAGATACATGCCTGTATAAGCTCTTTTCTAGCAATCCTCTTCCAACAATCTTCTTTTATTGATCCCAGCCAACAGATTCCTCACTCAGAAATTCTCCAGAATAAGAATGCTATTGTTATCTCACAGTAATTTATAACTGAGAACACTCAACTCTCACTGAAACACTTTGGCACAGAATAATAACACAACTCACAAAACTAGCTCTTAAATTGCAGTGTAGAAACTCTCTATAAACGTCACAAATGAGAAAGCACAAGAATTCTTTTTCGAATGAAGAACTGTGAACTATTTATAGGCCGGATTAAAAACAGTTTCCCCATTTCTAGGCATGCAAATTGACAGATTACCTTGTTTACTAAGTCAAAATGTCACTTGTCATTCTTTCAAACCCCTTTGTCATGTTTTCCAAGCTGATTCGACTTCTTATAAGCCAGCAATTCGAAGAATACTTCAACATTGCAATAAAAACGCCACCTACAGCCACGTTTTGCTGCCAGGCGTATAAATTCTTCATGATATTATTGCTGCGTCCTAGGTCAAGTTCCAAATCGATACAACACAGAGGTATAGTGCTATTTTTCTGGTTTAGAGGTTTGAAAATGTCTTCCTTCATTTCCAGCTGCGTAGGAACTTTCGCCATTTCACGGGAAAGTTTCATTTTCATTTTCCATTTGTTTCTCTAAAGTTCGACTTTTCAAATATTTCTTTTAATAAAGTTTACTTCATTTTCAAATGTATTTTAAAATGTTAAATATTTCTTACGGCTTCCTTTTTAACATTTAAATATAAAATGCGAATTTCATTCTTTGAAATTGAAATTGTTTTAATAATTTCTAATTGCATATTTTATTTATTAAAGTATTATTTTAAACATTAATATTAATACATTTAATTAATAAAATATACAAATATATTATTATTTATACATTCTTTATGTATTTAAATAATCACCTTATATATTTATACATAAATATATATGTAAATCCCTTAGACAAAATATAGTTCCCTTATTTATTTTATTATAAAATACTATTATAGTCTTTAAATATATTAACACATAAATATTTAAATACCCGAGTATTTTAAATATTTATATTTAATATAACTATAATAATTTTATATATAATCATTAATAT
>VDFB02176350.1:0-19267 GCA_007258455.2 Sequoia sempervirens
ACTATAGGAGAATTTCAAATAAAGGGATTAGTATCATTTCATAAAGTTTTTTATTTTCTCTTTAGGTCCTTGATTACAATGAACTAAATTTGTTAATGTAACTTGAGGACTGATGTTCACTTGAAAGTGTTGGAGGAAATCATTAATGAGTTGTGTAAAGGAGGTAATTGATTGTTTGACAATGAACAAAACCAATCCAACGCCATATCTTTCAATAATCTAGAAAAGAGTTTCACTATGAGGTGAATCTTCAAAAATAAAGTCTCACAAGGTAGTAAAAACTAACAAATGGTTATTAGGATGTACACCATTGTACTCAAAGCGAGGTATTTCAATGTTTTGTAGTATAGGTGTATTTAAAATAGTGAGCATTAATGAACTATGTGTAAGGTATTTTGGATGTTTACTATTGGTTTGATTTTGGTTTAAGTTTGAAATTTGTTGTTGTAATAATGTCATGCTTTAAATAAAAAAGTTGATTTATCACAAAATCATTGGGCCACATGTTGTAAGAGTTTTTCAAGTATGGCGAACTAGTATGGAGGAATGGTGGGATATTATATTTCATGTTTAGGAGGGGTGATGAATATGGAGGTGTTATAGGTGAAGGGACAAAACTATTATAATTTCCACTAGAAATTCCTAAGCTTGAGTTTAAACCATTGTTATATTCCATCATTGATGCTATGACTAGAGGTGTAAAGTTGGGAATAGAAGGCATTATTGTGGGAGAGGAAACTTATTTTCCAAAAGGATTTTGAGCATTAGTCAAATTTTTTGTGAAACTAGCTACCAAAGGAATATTAGAATCTACTATATTAGCTAGGCTACGTAACACTTCTATCCCTTCCTAATCATTTACCAACTTCCCGATGTTATCCAAAAGAGGGATTGCTTCTCCATCCAAAGGTTCAATGCTTAAGAATTGTTGAATTCATTGTAGGTCTTTATCCAATTATTCTAGATACCCTAGTTTTTTTAAAAAATCCAACAAAAACCTTAGTTTTTAACAAAAATCTATAAAATTCTCTAATTTTTAATCCAAATACATAAAAAACATTATTTTTAAGTGAAAATCCATTGCAAACATTCAATTTTCATCAAAAACCATGCTAAACTCAAATTTTTCATAAAATATCTATCAAAAAACCCTATTTTGAAAAAAATCAACTAAAATTAAACAAATATAATTGAAATTTTGATTAGAGCAAACAAAAAATCAAGAATCTAACCTGTTGTAGATGGATTTGAAATCGGATATCTGATTTGTGCTTTCCACTGTGCGCCCGCCGCGGTTAAGCCGAATGAAAATGAGTTTTGGTCGGTTTCATTTGACCCATAATATATATATATATATATGTGTGTGTGTGTTTAAAAAATCGGATATCCGATTTTTAAATCTAGGTATTTGCTTTACCTCCGTAGTCACCTGAGCCCCATAAAGTCAACTCGACTTTTTTGCATTTTTTGAGTCGTAGAAACCTGCGTGTTTTTTCTCCATTTGCCACTTTTTGGCGGCATACCATGATCCACGCACGTACCCTATACAAGCTTTGAAACTCAGTTCCTTGTGCCTAAGTCAAGCCCTATATACCAATATTGCTCACTACGTGTATTAAAATAATTTAGATGTCAAAACAAAAGATAATTGGTGTTTGCCATAATATAGGAACTTTTAAATTTGAAACACACTTGTGATGCCTCTAGAATTGAAGTCTCTTAAATGTGAATGGATTCCTATAGGATTTAAAAAGCCCTAGGTGTTATTGTTTTTGAAATTGGGGAAAACAGATTTTGATGGGATCCGGAACCCATTACAACCAAAAGCCAAACAGCTTAAACAAGCCAAAAAAACAGCCTGCAGTCAACAAAAAACCAGCTCACAAAAAAACACCATTAAGTTTTACAATTAGAGTTTCGTTTGTTGGAGCGAAGATTCATATCGAAAGAAGGCCCAGAGGGTTTAAATTTTTTTCCAGTAACAATAGTCCAACCTTCTTCAACTTGTGCTGCCTTAGCCTGCCAAGCCAGCCCATTAATTTCCTGAGGATGAAAATCCGCAACCCAGGAGGTAACATCAGAGTTCGCCTGAATAGGTGTAAAATAACCGGAGAGCAATCAGAGGTGGGAAACAAAGCACCATCAGTAGAGACAGAAACCGATCTAGTAGTATTCTCAATATGATTTATCATGGTAGCTTCCCCAGCGGAGGAAGGAGAAACCCCAGCAGACGAAACCCCAGCAACCTGTGAATCAGAAGCCCCAGCAGCAAGTGAATCAGAAACCCCAGCAGCCTGTGAGTCAGAAGCCCCAGCAGCATGTAAATCAGAAGCCACCACATCAGAGAAGCTCCGAAGCGGATCAGATTTCTTCTCCACCGTGTAATGTTGTTGTGAAGCGCCATTCCACCAAGTAGTTGTCTTAGACTTCTTCTCAAATCCACATTGAGCAGCAGCATGTCCTGTTTTGAAGCATCTTCTACAGCGGAAAGGGACCCCCTCATAATCCAACGATTGGATCCAAGACCCCCTAGAAGATTTTAAGAGAACCTCAGCAGGCAGTCCTTTTGAGACATCAATTTCAACAAGTATTCGGGCAAAGGTAGAGTGATAAAGATTATAAAATTCATTGTCCACAGTTAAAAAATCACCTAGGGCTTCCCCAACCTCCTCCAAGAGAGAGTCACTCCAAAGGTGAAGAGGGAGATTAGGCAACCAGACCCAAATCGGGAATTTATTGAAGGTTTCAGAAGTTGGGTTAAAGTTGGTGTGCCAAGGTTTAACCATCAGATGGTATTTATCCTCCCAGCAAAAGAAATTTTCATACAAGATTTTGTCTCTATCTAAAGTGTTTTCAAACTTAGCAACAAAAAAACCTTTGGCCATAGGGAAGATTTGAACTTTACTAGTGATGAGGGGCTCCCATTTATTGGTGATCCAAGAGTGCAGCTGAGGAAGGCTTGGCCAAAAGCCCCTAAACCGACAGATCACCCCTTGAGCAGAAAGCTCTGCTACACTATCATTTATTTCTTCTGCTAACTCATCCTTAATCTTCACTGTGATGGGGTTTTTCACAGGGATGAAACCAACAAAACTCTGCTTAAAATTCATATTTGATCTAGGTGCACGCACAGATGAGCCAGCACCCTTGATACCCTACCCATCCAGGACAGCAAAGCCAACCCCAGACTAAAGCCCAGCGCCAGACTCACCAACCCCGACACCCGACTACCCCCCACCCGAGCCTGAGAACAGCTCCCGCGAAATTCACAAGAGATTCTCGGGTCCGAGCAGGACTCCTAAGCACATGTTTCCTCAGCTGAGTCATTTTCAAAATCTTCCTTATAAGTGTTGTGCCCTAGGTGTTATTGTATTATTGATCTAAGGAAAGGTTTGAGAACCCAATGAAGGGAAACCAAACCAAGCTTGAATTAATTCCACAACACAATAAATATAATGCATAAGGACAAAATAGAACAAGATAGGTTTTATTAATATCAATTTCAAAATTTATATAATAATACACATGGGCCAAATCTCAAAGGATCATATTCATTGCTTACAATTTTTTAAAGATGATAAATTCTTTAGAGGGAGAGAGATGGACAATAATGAGTCCAAGTATTTATATTTATAAACTTCTAACTTATAAAAAAAACCCATTACAATATTTGAGGACCAAAATAACTCTCCCAATTTGGTGCACCATTTAAATTTCTATTTTTATCCACTCTAGATGGACTATTTTAGGTCAAGATTCCTTAAGACATGTTAAGGGAAATTAATCCCAATTGAGATCCTAGTCTATAGTTATGAAACAATCCCAAGACTTGGTAGGAAGCTAAAGATTTGAATTTACATACAAAATAGAGTGTCATAAAGGACATCTTCTTGAATGAACCTTCACTCTAATAAAGACTTGTTGAGACAAAAAAAATAATATAATATTACAACCATGAATGGAGAGGCCCTAAATAACCTCTAAAGAAGAATCAAACTCATTTTATTTCTACACAACTTTGTGTGTCATCAAGAGGAGAAGTATTTGCAAGAACCAGGCTCTATAAAAAGGGCAATAAGATTGACATAGCCAAATACCCTTGTACTAATACAATACCATAACAAGATATACTTATTGTTGATCTAGGGATGCTCTTACATGAGATAACCCAATTAGGAAATTGTTGAATTTAATGCTCACAAATAAGGGCTAAGTGGTAGAATCACTTTTTGGTAGATGTTTCAACCTTAATGCACTCTTAACACTTGTATTAGTCCAATGGAAATGAATTGTATTCCTTTCTTCACCTCTTCCATCTCTAAACTACTAAATCGAGTTTTTTATCCTCCTCTACCAATTCTTGGCCAATATGATCCTCACAAATCTTGTAGATTGAAATGTTCCAAACCATGTCCACCTCCATCAATTTTTTACTCCAAATTTTATTGTACAACAAATTCCACATTCTACCTTCTCTAAACCATGTCATTATTTCCTCCATACAAGGATCTTATTATCCTTACTTCTAACTACTATCCCCTTCCTCTAGATCATCTTGATGTCATTTCATTTTTGTAACTAACTAGATTTGTATCTACTATCTTTTTATAAAACCTCAACTTCTATGATTGCTTATTTATTTTAAATTTCTTGCTCAAAATACCTGACATTATCTACTATTGCAACCTTAAATTACACTCACTTCTCTTATGTTGTACATTTCTTATTTTGTGCCACATATCACTTTTCATCAACGAATTCCTCATTAACACATTTGTTCATGAGCTTAGACCTTATATCAATTTGCAACTTTTCTTCCATAATATCCACTAGACATGTGGCTATCACAAATATTTTAAATTCTCTACTCACCTAGTTCCTAAACTTGAATTTCTTACTCCCTCTTTATTCAATTGAAGATGCTTTAAAAAATAAATATTTCAACAAATCTTCCCTTATTTATTAGTACTCTAATATTTTGACAAACCTTCCATTGTTGATTGGTACTCCCTAAAACAACTTCTTCCTCCCCTTGATAAATTCAAATATAACATGACTTCACCAAATAATGCTTCCTCACTTTCCACTTTCTTTCTTTAAGCCCTCTCGAAATAATTTTGACCACCCTTCCCTTACTATAATATCTCACTACTCCATTCATTAGTGCATTGTTTGTTTGTTGGTTCTCCTTATTTCTAATTCACTTTAATCAATTCTTGAGTCATCTATTCCTTCATTCATTGCTCCCTGATAAGTTGTATATTGACTACTATATTTTAATCTCTATCCTTTTGTCGCTTTAATCATTGTGAACATGCTCTCCATCAAATAATTTTTTCAATAGTATACAAACTACCTACCATCCAACTATTATCCTAATCTAACTAGGTGATATTTTGAGAAGCACTAAACAATTTCTATTTTTTGTGGTTTTCTTATCCTTATCAACTAATATACTAATATTTTTTATGCTTTTCTTCCCTTGATCCCTTAAAAATTATTTGGTGCATATTGATGTGGTTTTTAACACACAAACATACTTGTAAGTCATGAAAACTACATGGTGGAATGACAAAGATCATTCTCCCTACTTGAAACATGGATAGATTCAAGAGTATTCATTGAACATCAATAAAATAACCAATAAGTATAGAATTCTTACCATAATCATTCAGACGAGAATGAGCTTTGGCTATTCTATTGACAAGGGCTACATGAATGATAGAATATCAACATAAAAAGAAACCCACTTAGTGAAAACATACACTATCCATTGTGAGATTTTAATTCATTCAAAACCTTAAATTTGTGAGTGGAAGATGAATAATCATATGCTTAAAACTAACAATTTCACAATTTTAATGTATTACCTTTTATTAATTGATATTCATCATTAAGATCTTACTCTAACACCTTTTTAAAAAATTAAAAAAAGGAAGGAAAAATAAAAGCAAACCAAAACTTTCTCTCAATCCTCCTACACATCATTATGCAAATGGACAATTTCAACATAAAATCAATCTTCACTGGACTAGTTACCCACAATCCATATGAAAGACAATGCAATACTCTTAAGAATTGAATACAATTGAAAGATAAACTTTATTTTAACCAATATGGTCCATATTACCACACAAAGCATTTTGTTAATGAAAGACTACATGTGCCCTAAATCACATGTTGAATCCATCAACATTCAATGAATTAAATGTATAGAATTGTATGAAAACAAAAAAAACTTAGAGTTTGAAAACTTGAAACATGAAACTCAAAAAAATAGAGAAATTTTTGGCATATTTTATTCATAGATGAGTTTCCATAGGTTTCCAATATTTGTAACCATTAACAATGAGTTACAATTGCATATAAATAGGCACATTTGGATATGAATACCAACAATCATTCCCTCCAAAATCACAAAACACATTAGAATGTGAAAGGTCACTTTTACTTGTCCTTTCAAATTTTGTTCCTTTACTACATGCAATCCAAAATTTGATGTGTAGATGCATGTCATAAGTCTTGTGCACAGTTTATAAGTACTCCTTTATCCTCTATAAATCCACTTGTAGTGTGTTCACGCACTCTAATATCATAGCCCTAGTTTAACCTTTCCTTTTGCAATTCATATTCCATATCTTGCATTTATTAAAATAAAAGTGTTAAATTCCATTTAAATAATTAATTTTAATCCCTTGAAGGTATTTGCAAAATAGAGAATTAATTTAAAATTTAATAAAATTAATGATACAATTTTTATTGTTCAATAATTTTAAATTTCCTAATTTAATGAGTTGAAACCTTTAAAATGAATATTTTAACATTATGTTGCAAATCAAGCTTTGCTGCTAGTTTACAATATTGTAGGTTGAGGTTCGAGACTGACTTGTAATTTGCAAATATTATAAATTCTCTTGGTATTCCTACTGTAGACAACTAAAGTTGATCACTTGCATTTGGTCAATTTTATCCCATCATTCTGTCTAATTCTCTTCTATATGTGTTAATTAAATAACATTTTGATTATTCAATTAATATTCTTCAATTTAATCCTTAAATATACTAAGGTCATAAGGTAATTAATTTGTTAATTATATACTTTACCTTTCACCCCTTCTTTAAATTAGATAAATACCTTTATTTATTTAATTTAATCATTTTTATCCCCTCACAAGAATTAAATAAATTATTTAATTCTTCCATTTCTATCTCCCCTTGTCACATCATTCATCATTTCTCATCATCCCCTAATCCTAATTATAATCCACCCGCTAATCATGTGCACACACTTAACCGGGGACTAATAGGTGGGTGTCAGCACAAAGTTGTGTCACACTTTTGGCCAACATATCAGCATAGGTGAATTTAAGTAATTTTAACTAAAATTTAATTTTGTTCAAACATATGATCTTGTAAGATTCATTCTAGCTAAGTTATATATGTCCATAACTTTTCCAACTAAAATTGTTGGCTAAATGCATATTTAACACCACTTTGAGTCCAATTTACCAAAAAAAATAAAATTATTTGAAAAACTTGATGTTTCAACAACTTCTACTCATGTAAAAACATTTTTTTAAAAATATAAAAATACCCTTTTGTAGATCCATAAGTTTAGTTTTCAAAATGTATATATTTTAATATTTTAATATTTATTTATATTTTCCTTTTAATTTTTACTAAATGTAGGTTATCAACACAGAGCATTAGGTTGATTACCATGTCAAGGAAAAATAGTAAAACTTATTAAAAAAATTTGAAAAAAATATGATGCCTTAGATATAAGAATCTATATCAAGACGGTATAATTTTTTTCTATTTTAGATAAATAATTTATATAAAAGTTGACGTCGACTAGAAATAACTAAGTTTTAATATGCGTACATTTTAATATTTATTTTAAAATATATATTTGTCAAAATTAGAAAAAAAATATATCCATACCCTAAACTTTAAAGTTATAAATACACAAAAAAAATTGAAGGAAAATAAATAAAATTTACTATATAAAGGTTGACGTCTCATGTAACTTCATTTTTCAAGATTTTATCAGCAACTAAATTATAGTGTTAATTTATAAAAAACTATATTCAAATATTTATTTATTTTTATTTTAAACACAAACATAAAATAGACTAAAACATAAATATTTTATTAGTTTACATCATTGCAAAATTCAAAACATATATATCACTTTTTAGTGATTCAAGTTTAAAAGTTGGATCAGTGTTGGCCATTTCCTTTTCCCACTTGTACCTTAATCATTCCTCTCTAAGCATAATTCTCACCTAACCCATCCCATAATTGCTTGCACATTCCTAATCCCCTAATTAGGAGAGGGATAATCCCCTTTCCATTTATTGCTACCCACTTTGTCCTCCAAGCCTTAAAGGCTTTCCATTTTTGGATAAGCAACCCCACATGGGTCCTTTCTCCAAAGTACATCCAAGGAATTTAAAATTCCTTTATTCCTTTCCATCCCATACATTGGGAATGTTGGATAAGGAATTCCTTTAAGAGGAAGATCTTCCCCACCTCCAAAGGTAATTTCCAAGTACTAATCTCACTCTCAAGCCTTCACATGGTGACACTTGTCACCATCTTACACTTTGAGAGATCATCCATCTCCCCATCTCCTCTCATGATGCCACTTGGAATCATCTCATGAATTGAGACGTCTCAACCTATCCTAGCCATTGATCTCCTCTCATGTAATCCTAGCCCTCCATCCATCTCTCCCCTCATCAAATATAAAACACATTCATTTTTCATCATCCTTGACTCTTTAAGCAAACTATTAATGTTATGCTACTAAAATTTTGTTGAGCACACATCGAATTCAAGCACATCAGGGAAACCCATACATTGATAGCTTCAACATACCGAGTCTTCATCAAATTCCTAGTAGGTTTGAGATTTTTATGTCATTTCCTTGATTATTTCTTGATTTTATGTTTTATTGGGCTTTACATTGCATTTCCTTTTTGTTTTAAAGCACATTTTCACTACACAAACCTACATTTCAAATTCTCAATGTATATTAGTTTAAGGGATTGAGTTGTATCTTACAAAACTTAAAAGTTGTCAAAGTGTTTGCTTCCTCATGACAATTAGTGTACTATCAATGTTAGCTTGTATTTTATATGATGTGCAAAGATAAAGGTGCTTCCCATCAACACTCAATATCGGCTTGCTTTTTACAAGTTTTGCATCTAAATGGTCAATTCCAACTTGATAATTTCAAGAACTAAAAAACACTGAGTATTTGATTTCTTCCCCCTTGTGCATTTACATGCAATGCTTTCTTGCAATCTATAAGTTTTGCAAACTACAAAATAGGAAGGATACACTAAGAAAGGGGGAAAAAAATTGTTTCCATGAATTGTAAAGGTGTCATTGGTGATTGCAAGAGGATTTTGAATGATTTAAGGTGGGAAATAGAATTTGAAATAGATTTTCCAATGTCCAAAAACTAGCACATGGTTCCCCTTATCAAGCCAAAAAATGTGAAATGAAAAATGTGTCAACTTGTTGGTTTGCAAGTTTTCCCATTTCAAACTTCAGATAATTGTTGTAATTTGTAACTTGGAAGATAGATATTGAATTTTGGAAGGAATGTGAAGGATTTGCAACTTGTAAAGAAAGACTTCACGAAATTAAAAAAAAAACTGAAAATAAAATGATCCTAAAGTTTTTTCAAACACTTACAACCTCAATACTTTCTTTTGAGAACATGGGTAATGAAAAAACAAAATTTAAAGCAAAAACTTTTAACTTTATGAAATTGATAAACTCTTGATGGAATGTTAGGGCCCCCAAACTTTCAAATTTTAGGGGTGTTTTGAGAAGGGTCACAACAATTCGCTTCCTTAGACCTAATATTTTGTGTCACTAAATTTTTCAAGGCATCCTATGCTAGCTTCAAAATTTGCATATTGAATTTTATCAATCAATCCTCACACCTAATCATAATTGCTCACATTTAAAGGAAGATTTATTGTCACTACCTTTTCTAATTTGACTATAAATTCTTGAGGTATTCTCTTTTATAATATTGCATCGTCCTCTATGACGTACTCAATAACTACATCCTCCACTACCCTAATCTCTTGGCCATTTAGGGCTTCCATTGGGGTCATCATCACTCAAGGATCTACCTCAAATCATTCCTTTAGATTCTACAAAGGATTAATCACACACCACTTGCCATCTTTCACAATATTATACGCATTAGCATAAAAATCATGCACACTTTTCTTTCAAAATTTCAAGGACTCTCTAAGAGGACATGGTAGACATCCATGGCCACATGATGTCACATACCACTTCACCCTTTTATTTTCCAATGTTAAAACTCACTAGGCACTAATCCTTTACCATAAATTAATGTCATTTATATAGCTAGAACACCTTGTAAGGTTTTTTGAAGCATTATCTTGAACATCGATTCCTACATCATTTTAACAAATAAATGATTCTTAATGTTGCCAATGTCAACTATATCCTTGCAAATGTACACCTAGACTTACATACTATATGGAACAAACTCCTATTTTATCTCCTTATCATCTCAAGACAAATTCAACAACACTCTCCTCATAATAAGTATATATCTTTTCTAAGGATCTTCCACTCTCTATGTTGAGCCTACTAACTCATACTTGAATTTGGTGATGTGTGCACCAATTTCTTTCCTTCTATTTTAAAAGGGAATTATTTGATGATGTTCAATGGCTTAGTGGCCTCATTATCTTCATTAAAAATAGGTGTCACAAAATCTTATTTCTTGGCTTTTATTTCTTTCTTAGGCTCGCACTATTACAACTACTAATGGGTAGCTTGTGGGGCTTCCTCCCATACCTCTTCTACTTGTTGATATTTATTAACACTTGATCCACCTCATCCTCCACTAATTCAACCTTTTCCTTTGGTATTCTCTTACTACCACTACCCGAGCTTCTCCTTAGCTTTCAAGTCATACTATTAAGCTTCTTTGATGTAATGGAGTCCCAACATACTCATCTCCTCCTATATGATAACCCTATGGCCATTCACATATCATACTACATTTTCCTTATTTGGATCATGATGTCCATATATGATGGTTAGATTATAAAACTCATTGACGTATTCTCCTTCATGCGCCCCTTGTGTTATATTAAATTTAATAACTTTGTCAAAAGGTACAACTAGTAATCCCTTGGTAGGAACTTGCCTTTCAACTTGGAAACCATCTAATCCCAATAGGTGGTCTTCTCCTTTTTACATTTGACTCTCTATAGTTATGACTCTTTCCACCATAATCTAACATGAACCTTAAATTTTATTTCTAACCAAATCTCACCCTTTGCATGTATAAGATGTCTTCAAATTTGAAGAACACCTCCATCTCTATGACACAGTTAATTAGTTCTTCTAAATTGATCTAAAAAAGAAAATAACCTTCATCTATGCATCTCTTTCAATTTTTGAGATAGCTCACAATTATATTTCCTCTTCTAGCTTAGCATTAAATGATTTTACCCACTTATGTTCCTCTTCCTCTTCACCTCTCTCATACTTTGATTCACTAAGGTTACTTTTGGGGATATTTACATATGAATCTGACCTCCTAGGAGATTCTAGTAAATAAATATATATTTGTTAACTACATGAATTAAGGAAGGAAACATATTTATATTGTAATTCCTTACAAAAATTAATTTCACTTTTCTTTTTATAATATTTATTTTCTTAACTTATTTTATTTAAAAAAAAAATCTTTTATTTTAAACTTATATTTCTAAAAGTTGTACTTTCTAATTTACAATTATTCATGCTTTAAACTCAAGTTTTGTTTAAAGAATGTAGTTGAAAGTAGTTTAAGTTAAATTTTCTTGAACATGTATTAAAAACAAAAAGAATATTTTACAATGGTTTTTTAGTTTTCTTTCTCTAAGATATAAACGAATATTTGTTGACTTTCTATTTTTCTTTCTCCAATAATTATTTTATTTTATTTCTTTAAATATAAATGAATATTTGTTAGCTTTTTATAAATATTTTTTAGCTTTTTATTCTTTCTTTAAAATAAAATATTCTTACAATGCGTACAAGAAAAATAATTATGGAGACAAAAATGATTTTTCTAAGTTTGTGGTGGTAAGAATTTTTTAGCTATATAAAATTTAAATTAATTTACCAAAAAAGATTGCTCGGAGAAAAAAATTGAAGGTGGATTTAAAATATTCATCCATTATTTGTTTATATATATATTTATTTATGCATTTTTTTGGTCTTTGGATGAGTACCTTGTCTCTCTTTATCCACATATAGGAATAGGGTGAACACATAATAGTTTGCTTCACTTGTGGGACATGGGAAGTTCAATGGTGAGTGGTAAAAAAAGGGTTGAACACATTTATTTGAATGTGGTATGGAAAATACCTTTGAATGAAGGAAAGCCTATATTTCAAGATATTTTATTATTTTTTGTGCGGTGACTAAGCACCTTTGTTCAAAAATTACCTTTAATAAAGGTCTTTGTTCAATTTTTTTATGTACATGTAAATTCAAATCTTTATTTTATCATATTTTCTACCTTCATTTTCATAGAGATCCCAATTAAAATGATAAATCTTGACAAATCTTCCCACATGTGCTTGACTAGAGAAAATTTCTTAGACTAAGATAATGCATATCATCCTAGACTACCACATGGACTTCAAATGGAGGTTGTGAAGAATAGATCGGTGATGTGGATAGGTGACAAAAGAGGTGCACAACTACACAGACTAAGTATTTCTCAAAAACTTAAATGCATTTGAATTGAGTTGTAATGAAGAATTTTTGTGGGAATTTACATATTGAATTTAAAAATTAAAAACTTTGTTTGTAAAAAAATAAAACTTAAAACTTAAAACTTAAATTTTAAACCTTAAACCCTAAACCTTGTAACATCAAAAATTGACTTGATATGTACTTGAATGTATAGATTAATATTTATGTATGGTTTAGGATAAATTAAGGATTAGCTAAGAAATTAATTATGTAATTTTTTATTGAATTTAAAAATTTAAAAATTGATAAATTATAAATTTAAATGCTAAACCTAAAATTGAATCCCTCAACCTTAAAACTAAAAACCTAAAAAAATAATTAAGTTCATATGTAACTAAATGTATAAATTAGGGTTCATTTAAGGTTTAGTAAAAATTTATATTTATATGATTTTGTATTGAATTTAAAATTTTAAAACTCAATTTGTAAATTTAAACCCTAAATCCTAAAACCTAAAATCAAGTCCTAAACCTTAAAACTAAAAACATAAATAATTGACTTGACATGTACATAACTAAATATATAAATTAAGGTTTATTTAAGGTTTAACATAAATTAGGGTTTACCAAAAATTTATAATTATGTGATTTTGTATTGAATTTAAAAATTTAAAACTTTATTTTTAAATTTAAACCCTAAAACCTAAAACTAGAACCCTAAACTCTAAAATTGAAATGTTATATCCTAAAACTAAAAACCAATGCCTTAAACCCTAAACCATATCACATAAAGCATAAATAATTGAATCAATATATAACTTAACATAAATTAGGGTTTAGAGATTAGGGAAAATTTGTAATTACATGAATTTGTATTTAATTCTAATTTTTTAAAAGCTTGATTTATAAATTTAGACCCAAACCCTAAAACCTAAAACATAAATTTATAAATCAATTGATATATAATACATAAATTAGCTTTTAGGGATCAAGGAAAACACAATTTATTTATCAATAAATGAATTATAATTCCCTAATTCCTAAACCATAATTACCTAAACCATAATTACCTTAATTTATTGGGTGAACATAAAAATATAGGGTGTCCGACTGGATAGTTAAACAAATTTCTAATTTATTTAAATATCTTGCCAACCCATTTTTTTTTCAAGTTCTAATATATCAATATAAACTTATGTACAGTTTTCCTTTCAAGCATCAAAATATTCTAGGTTTTAAGCTTCAACCCTTGTACATGCAACATAATTTTATTATTCAATATATGCTTTGAATGAATAAGTAATAGTTCAATAAATCAAAAACCTACTAGAATCATTTTTTAAATAGTAAATTATTATATAACTATCAACGTAGGGCTATGAGTACTAGCCAAATTAGTTACAAGAAATGTAAGTACTAATCTCCTATTCTACTAGTTGTTTCTTCTATCTCAATATGATTCCTCTCCATTCTTTGAGGTCTCAATGTGGTATTTCCCTTGAAATATTTTCCTCGTCTACCACTCTCACCTCATACTTTTACTCTCAATCTATTTTAATTTTATCTTTATTAGCACTATGCATAAAATAATCTTGTTGTATACTGCTCCTAATAGTTTTCCCATACCAACCCCATAATCTTCCCCTAATATCTCATATTCTCTCTCATGGTCTCCCTCTCTCTCCCTCTCCCTCTCTCCTCATGTTAGCATTATTCTCATCTACTAGATATGTCATTATGCTATGCCTATTTCTCCAATAACTATCCAATATTCATGCCCCTTATTTAATATATCATATCCTTCTAAGAATTATCATCTCCTTGTTAGAATTATCCCTTTTGTTAAATTATCTAGATTAGTTGCATACATTCCCTTAAATTAAATTCCTATAATTCTCAAAGAAATCCCCTTCACTGGGGATAAGGAATTAATGTATGTATAAAGAAACCTTGTTTAATAATTGTATCCTTGCTTGTTCCAAAAATTAAGCTTTAGATGGTCCAATTTCAAATCTAGTCCTTGAGTTATAAAAATAATTCTATGAAAATTAAAATAATTCTATGAAAATTACAAAATAGTACTTGATTGCCCATGTCTAAGGTGTATCAACCTTTTCAAAAAAACCTTTTTTTTTTCTTTTATCATGAAATTAACTTATGAATATTAATTTATATTTAAGCCTTGATTCATTCCTTTCTTAGAATCTAAGGCCACAATAGGTGTATAAATGTGCACTATAATTCTTCATCCTAATATCTAAAACCTAGATTTCAATGAGTATAGCTTTGAGGCTTGTTTTCTTACCAAATATTGTAAAAATCCCCATCAATTCAAATTAATATTTAATTTTTATCTTAAATGTGTGAGTACAATAAAAAAACTTAGCCCAAAGCATATCAAAATATAAAAAAAATATTTAGCTAAATGGAGAGAGCTATATTCCATTCAACATTCAAAAGTCTATAAAAATTCCCACTTCAATAAGACTTTATAAGCACAACTAGAAGGATATTAGATTTTCTTTAATTTATGTTAAACCTTAATGGATTCTCAATTCAATTCATGATTAGATCTAGGAATATAGTACTTAGTATGTTACATTAATAGACTATAAAATAATATATTATCTAATGATAATTAACTATATGAGTAGATATGTGTATGTTGTAATGTGAATGTACATCAATAATGCAATTTTCTCTTTTAATGAGTTAGATGTTGGAAGAATGAGGAGTTTGTCATTGATGTTGTTGTTAGCAACATGAGCATGTGGGATAAGAAAAAGGTATATTGTTATGCATTGCAATGTTGTCATTTATGTCAACATTGCATATTGCTTTGGAGATCATGGTGCAAATCATTTTGGTTGGCTCTAAACATGTTTTAGGATGTTTGCATAAGACAATTTTGCAAGAAGTTTTGATCTAGTGAAGGCATCTATGATGAAAATTGACTAAGTGTTAATACCAATGATTTTGTGTAAAGGGGATTTAGTAATTGGGTCCGCATTGGTTCGATGTTGAATTTTTTGCTCCACAGTTCTAGTATAATATTGTTGGTTCAAATAAGCATCTAATTCTAGAATTTCACCTTGTTTTGGATTTTGGTGTGATAGTTATGAGTAATAGAAGTTCGGCTTGTCGGTTATAGGTGTTTTCTATTTTTGTGCATATGAGTTGGAGAATCCACACTTCTCCATGGATTGGTTTATGGCTTTACGGAGTTGTGGAAGTGTTGAAAGATGTTAGATAAGTGTGAATTCCAAGATCATGATTTTTTGAGGTACGCATGTTCGAATATGGGTATACAATTAGAGAATTTTTGTATTAGCTCTCCTATAGTGTCGACCTAATAAGTTTGAAGGTATGTGAAGCTTATTTAAGTATTACAAAGTTATGTGGGAGCTATTATAGGTCCATGTCAACCTATTTCAAATTGTTTTGAGATTTGAATCTTCGCGTGAGGCATGTGTGAAAGGATTTTGAGCCAACAAGTCCTATTTTATATATTTTAAATGATATATCTAATTAGGCTGACCTAGTTGATGTTATGGGTGTGGATATATAAGCTAGATCATTTTTGGTGTTTTGATGAATGTCCTACATATAAGTGATGTGAATCATGTGAATTGAGTGAATACATTGTGAATCTAAGTTGTGAATGTTGAGAAAAATATTAGAGTGATGTGAATGTAGAAGAAGGGAGAGTGTTAGATAGGAATTAGATGAAGTGTGTAAAGTCATTCTATTGAGCTTCATCGAAATTGTATTTCATGCATATGATAGATGCAATTGTAATAGTTCAATCTAGGTTGTGAGCCGCAAAATTTCTTCTATCTCTTTTCTTCTTTCAATGGGCAGTGAGTCCACTTGGATAGTGATTCCACCTGTAGTGAGCACTTCTATAATATACTATAACTGGTTATAATATATTGTGAGCTAATCCTCACCGTGGTTTTTCCCATTTTGGGTTTTCCATGTAAAAATCTTGTTGTTCATGTGTTATGTGATGTTGATTGGATGTTTCATGCTTTCTTTCATTACTACAATTGAATATGTTGTAAGTTGGATGTTTAAATGTTTGAATGGTTTAAAAGTGTGGGAGTGAATGGTGACTCCCCAACACCCCCAAGAACAATTGCTAGATCAAAACCACTTCCACAAGAGAGAGAATGGCAAGGAAGCTTGCTTCACAATGCAAGATTGAATATTCGTTGAATATACTTTAATAAGCTTCAATTGATTCAATGCAAATGTACATGAGATGCCTTGCTTATAAAGACAAGGTTGAGATGTAGGATTAGACAAGATCATGACAAGTGTCTTAATCCTATAACATGAGACAACTAACTACCTAGGAATCAAGCATTACTAGCTAGATAAGATAAGTTCTAGAAAAGCCAACTAAGACTTCTAGAAATAGTCTTATAGCCTAAGTAAATTTAACCATGTGAATATGTCCCCTAATTACCTAGTGAGTGAATTAGCTAGGTACAAGACATTTATTCACACCAACACCCCCCTTAAGTTCAACTTAGGGAGAAGATTATTATGAAAAGACTATGACTATGGGTCCCAGCTACTAGGCCATGTAGGTACCCATTTACAATGCAAATGCAAAAGATGCAAACAATATCTCACAAGTGGAGAAAAGGAGAAAACCCAATGGGACAAAACTCCTCTCCAAAAGAGAGAAAACAAAAAAAAACTAACATGATGTATGGAGGACTCAATGATACCCCCTAAGGACTACATCCATCATGTACATACAATCAATGACCCCCCATAAGAGGGTAATAGAGAGATAAGATATCCCCCCCATGATGAAGAAGCTCCAATGCTAATGAAGAATGCCTGAAAACAAAAGATGATCCAATGTCTACAAGCAACACATCTCCCCTTAGGAAGAAATAAATCCATAAGCTGATGAAGAAGACACTCTGTGTTCAATTGAAAGGAGGAAGAATGAATGCTCAACATGTATGCCTTTGAAAACTGGTGGGGAATCTCCAAGCTTGAATGAGCCACAACATAATCATGGTCAAACTCAGCCAAGAAACATGAAAAATCAAGGGAAGGAGGAGACTCATGAATGTCAATTTCCAAAGACAAAGTAGATGGGGTAACAGTTGTGTTGAAACTGTCATCAAATAGGAGAGGAATTTCCTCAAGTGTGTCCTCCAAATCTGCAATATGAAACTCCATGAACAAGTTAGAAATACCTGTCAAATACTCATCCCACAAAGCAAGATTTGAAAAACTATGATTATCCTGCTGAATAGAAGCACTGCTAGTTGAAGAAGTAGGAGGTGGAGGAGTAGGAAGCTCAACACTGGTCTCTAGAATATCAAGGTGTAGATGACCAAACTTCTCCTCACTAACATGGTTCGTACTCAATGGAGTGTGTGATGTGGTCAAAGGAACATTATCACCTTATGAAGCAAAATGTGAAAAGGAATACACGCAAGATGAATGATCAACCATCCCGATAGCAACAATATTCCTAGTCTCCAAGTCCCTTATGTACACCCTATCTGGAGTGAACTCAAATGTTTTACCTTGTCCCCCATGAGTAATTTGATAAATAGAAAGGAGATTAGTGGACAAGGAAGGAACACAAAGAACATCATTGAAGGTCCCTTCCCTCATGTCAATAGAACCCTTCCCACTTACCTTCATATATGTATTGTTACCCATTAATGTATGAGGTGAATTACAAGGCTCAAAAGAAGAGAACATATCCATATAAGATGTCATATGATGAGATGCCCCCGAATCAAGAAGCCATCTATTAGATTCGGGACTTGTAGAGGCCAAGAGTGCTTATCCTTTCATTTTGTGTAGCCCAGATACGGATCATGTATTCTCTGATTGAGATGATGATGATGATGAGGGGGTTGCCGATTGAGATGTTAAAGAAAAAGTAGAAGACACTGATGAGGGCAGTTGAATGTTATTCGTTTGAAGAAGGTGTGCGAGTTCATCAGTCTTCTTATTGTAGCATATATGCTCATCATGTCCTAACCTTTTGCAATATGCACATTTCAACTTCTTCTTTTTATGATTCCTCTTTAGAAGAGGGTGTAGACTCAGGAGTCCTATGTGAAGGAGAATATTTACCTTGCTCATTAGACTTGTGAGCCTTATTCTGCTTCTTACCTTTGTCACTTGAAGCCTTTGTATCCTTTGTAAAAAGAGCATGAGATGTAGAAGACTTCAATGTGCCTATGTGTACCAAATTTTCTTGTTCCCTTGTGAGCTGAGCTGCAAATTCATCAAGAGAAGGCATTGTATGTACATTGACAAGGACATCCATTGTAGCATAGAATGTAGAAAGAAACACTGAATAATCAGGACCAAGCTTAGCAAGAATAGAAAGTATCAACTATTCATCCTCTTTAGTGACCCCACAATTAGATAACTGCAATCTTAGAGAATTGAGCTTAGAGAAGAAGTCTTGGAGATTGTCAAATTTTGAAGGATTAAGACCCATTAGTTCATTCTCCAAC
>VDFB02176351.1:0-10605 GCA_007258455.2 Sequoia sempervirens
ATTAATAAGGTCAATCAAGACCATTGAGAAATATCTAGGTTGATTCTTTGAGTTTTGAGTCTCAATGCACACAAATTCACTCTTGCACTAAAAGATGCTCTTGTAGCCTTTGAAGGAAAAAACATGAATTTGTATGTAAATGTGCAAGGGTGGGGGTCTTAAGAATGTAATAAGGCTATTTTAAAGCCATTAGACTAGTTTTAGAAGTCATAGGTGTTAGGATTGAAAGTTGCTTCAAAAAAATGCAAAATTGTGAAAAATTGTCATGTTATCATTTGTTGTAATTTCACTATTAAGGATGTAATCACACTTTCCAACAGTTCCCTCCTTCAAAAATAAGTTGAGGGTCATTGCTAATGATGTGAAAAATTTTAAAGAGCCTCCTTTTGGGTGAGGCAGGTTGTTGAATGAAGTTTTGAAGCATTAAATATAATAAAAAACTTAGTTTTTCTATTTTTTCCAGCATTTTTCACTGTTCCTATGTTTGGTATGGTCTAGTACATCATTGTAAGGGATCCCAATTAGAATTTTTTGAAAGAGGGAAGATTATACTTTCTTTTGGTGATGATTTGGCTTGTTTTCATTAAGTATTGAGTAAGTTACATCAATTTTAGTGAAAGTGGGTCTGAAACCTTGCAAAACAAGGGTTTGGTCACCAAAATGGATGTCACTCCCATTTCCACCATGGGAAGAATCTGAAACTTGGTGGATTGGTATATTTAGGACTCCTTTACATGCTTCAATTTGTTTTATATGGAAAAAATGGAGGTTTGCAAAATTTATGTGATACCCTAGGTCTGGTTTTACCTTGAAATAGTCCAGAAAATGATTATTTGTAAGCTTTTCTTTTGATTTGTGAGTATTTTAAAGAAATATAATGGATGAAACATGTGAAAGGGGTCTTGGGGAACTTTTTGGATTCTTTTAAATTCATTAGTGGTATTGGGGTGTGCCTTGACAAATTGAAAGCTTCCTTGTACATGCCTAGTTAAGCCTTGTTTATGGCTTGTAAATCAATCTTTTGATACATTTGTTTTGGGTGTTTGATCCTGTGCTTTTGGGAACTTGTGGGGGATCTTGTTAGAAGTCTAAAACCTGATTTCATTGTCTGGTTAATGCCTTTAATAAGTTTTTATTTTGACTGTCCTATTTGGCAATGTTGCAAGGTTGCATGGGCTTGTGTAAGAGTGATGAGAGAATGGGAGTTTTTGAGTGTAAAGTCAGGTTATTTGGTCTTGTTTTGACATTTTGAGAGTGCACACAGCATCCCCAAGTCCTTCAAACATGTCTGGTTGTGTGAGTTGAGTTGGGTGATCAAGTTACTTGTTGGAAGGAATAGTGAAGTTGATGTGTGCATTTAGAGAAGCTGGAAAGGTGTTGCTTCCCCTGTCACTCTACATCAGTTCCCAAGCCTCATTCTTTGGTCAATTCTCACCATTTTCTCCATCAGCCTTCTCTGCAACCCCATCAATGCTCAATGACTCCTACAACCACCCATTTTGTTTGAGTCATAAAGGCTTCATAAAGAATTTTGATGCACTTGATGCAATTTGATGCAATTAGAAAGATGATGCTATGCTCCATTATTAGCTGCAAACTTCATTTCGGCTGCTGTCATTCTAGAGCCAAGGATTTTAAGAAGGTCAGACAAGGATTTTATGCACCATCCCCTAAGTCATCAATAAAGAAGAATGAATAGGGTATTTGGAATGTCTTCATACTTGCATTTGAATTTTCTATGCAGCTATAGAAGACTCAAGGAAAGCCACAATTAGGTTTCTTTCCCTACCACATCCTCTCTCTATCTTTTTCCTTTTGAGTGATAGAAAGATATTACGATTCAATGTAAAGGGTTCTTCCTTCATTTTAGAGAAAATACATGTATTTTGCATCTTACTAACTATAAAATTGGCTTCAAGTGTTAGATTTAATGCAAAGTTACTTATTATTACCTCTTCTCTCTGCCTGACATGTATAATCTTTTCATCTCATGCTCCATGAATGTTTATGATTTTCTACATATCCTTGTTGCAAAAAATTTGGTTATAGGAACTATGTATTTTATCTCCCTCTCAGTGTTTGTTAACGCTTTACCTTCATAAGTTTGTTGTAGGATTCTATAAACCAAAGATCTATGCAAACCTCTGGTTACTTTCTATTGATTCTCTATGTTATCTTGGGATAGGAAGAAACCATTCTAAATCTTGTGCATCACCTTTCCATTTCTATTTCCCTTCTTCTCCCTTTTCTCCTTGTAAAATGTAGTAAGTAGGATTAGGTTTTAGTTAGGAGAGGGAACCAACCATTTATTTGGAGGTTTGGCTTTGAATAGCAAGGTCCCACACCTTGAAGTCATTCCAATGTTTCACTGAATAGTTCAGTTGATAGCTTAAAAAGGTTCCATATTCAAATTGGCAATAGTAACTAGTTAGGAGTTGAACTTTTCTCAATTGTATTGATCACTAACAAGTATCATTCCACTAATATTTTTTTTAATATTTTTGAGATAAACTTGTTATCAAAGCCTCCCATTAAAATTCATTATTATTTTTTCTTGTAAAGAAAATGAGTCTTCATTCAAGGATTTTCCTTTATAATGTCTCAAAATTACTTCACCTCCATCCAAACACATGATGTTATCTTTTGACACTCCATCAAAATTAAATTCGCCAAACCTACTTGGAGGGGGACACTATCTAACATTATTATCACTTGAACTCTTCTTCTCTCCTTGCTTATTTCTTATTTTTCTCTCATATCCTTTAAATAGGAAATGCACTCCATAATTTTAGCCATATTTTATAGATTCTTTCCACCATTGTGTAAACCCTTACTCATTCTACCTTGGAGATTACTGTTGGATTGAGCATTAAAGGGAAGGAAAGAAGGTAGATTTTATCCTAAGGATATCATTGCCTTCATTAACTTGGTCTACATTTATGGCATTACGAACTCATGGTGTGAATATTTATTTAGTTTAGTACATTAATTTTTGTTTAACTTAATAATTGTATTTCTTTTGTAGATTTAGTTAATAAAGCTACATCGAGATTAGCTCCAATAGATTAGATTTGATACAAAAAGTAAGAAATTATAAAGAGGATTTAGATATGCTTATCTACATTCAATGAAAATATTTTCTTCAATAATTCCATTGAATCCTTCTTAGAGGAAATTATAAATTAAGAATAGGTTAAAATAAGATTTAATATTTTTCTTTTATTAAAAAGAGGATTTTCCACAATGTTTCTTAGGAACTCCTTTTGATATTTTAGAAGTGATTTATGAAGAAACATTGAGATCTTCTTTATGGATTCAAATATTTTGATGAAAATAAAAGACTAACTTCATAAACACAAACAAAGCATTAGATAACTCTTATTTAGATCTTTTATTGTAAAGAAAGGAGTAATTGTTGTTTATGATATTTTTAAATCTCATTTTCACAAAGGAAAACGTATTTTCTATGTTGCTTTTTCTACATCTTTTTAAAAAGATTTTACTTTTTACATTTTTTAGTTGCATTTATTAAATACCTTTGAATGATTATTTAATTACATTAAATTAAAGAAAAAATGTAATTAATTTATTATATTCATTTAACAAATGGTCTTTAATTAATAGTTAGTTCATTTAATAATTTTTTAAAGTAAAATGAAAAAAATATTTCTTTGTATACAGATTAGATTTATATTAAATAAATAAAATTGCACTTTTGATTGGTAATTATTATTTGATTAATTAAGTAATTTATTCATAAAAATTAGAATGTTTGAATTTAACAATCCAATAACTAAGCCAACTTTACAACCTCTTTACATTCAAATAAACAAACAAATATCAAAACAATCCAATCATTTGAAACACAAATTGTTGTTTAAACATACTTTGAAACCACTTAAATGGACTAATTACTCCACTTAAATCTCAAGAACTATATTTTAAATTCCATTCACACCTCAGACCGTATAGTTTCCAAAAGAGCTGGGAGAGGCTTTAATTTTTCATTCCATTGTTCTTTTGGAGTAGGTGATTATCTTTGAGAATATTTGCCTAGAAAATGTTAGTGTACACTAACTATGCCTCATGAACATTTATTAACAAAACTTACCTCCATAAAACATCCTTCATTTCATCTTCATGTGAAGTTCCTAGAACCCCATCATTTATCTTCTATTCCCCAAATAGGAAGGCAATTTAGCCAACCATAAACTCACCCTACCACTAGACCAACTCCTAGGAGCCACCCATTTAATTTTCAATAAAATGAAAACAATCATGTCCACCTAATTATAGTACATACAAAATCTAACTTGATTCAATTTTGACACATCCCCATAAATTATTCATAATCTTCATTCATTCACCTATATGGATTAATTTCACGATAAAAATTTAAGCAACACAAAATTACCAGTTTTTAAATAAAAAATAAAACTTCAAATTGGACCATGTTGTCCCTTCTAATAAGTTGCATGTAAATACTACCACTCTTCTAGACATCCAAACAATGTTGATTGTAGGTGTATAAATCTATAATCTTATAGATCAATTTTGGAAATAGAGGGTTGATCATAAGAACACAAGGCCAATTATATGTCACAATTTTAACTTAAATATTTAAGCAATACAATATTTTCTCTTATAACAGAACAAAAAACACTTCATAATCATGAAATATACACTACTCTAATATATATATATATATATATATATATTTTATTGAACCAAGTTGAAAGAGAAGATTACAACACTTCATAACCATGAGATATGGACAACTCAGAAGACATTCTTGTTTTGGTATTACACCAAGCTGAAAAGAAGATTACAACTCTAATATTTAATCATCCCCTGTCACAACTCTATAACTACTTCTACTAATTAATTAATCTTGATCACATTAGCAACGTAACAATTTATAAGGTCGGTCACAAAAGCAACGTAAAAATTTATAAGTTACATAATGCAGCAGATAACCAATAAGAACAATTGTAGAAACAACAGTAGAGAAAAGCGTGGGGGGAAGACAACGAGGAAGAACACAAGCACACAAACGAGCGATGAAAATCCCTGCCGCTTGGAGGCCTCCCAGAGCTGCCATGGTGACGAGCAGTTGCTTGATTCTCTCTTCGCATTGCCCATTACAGGCACTAACGTAAGGCAAAGAATCTTGAGAGATCTCTTTGATCATCCAGCCACACAAAAACCCTTCAATAACCAGTCGCAATAGCATAGCAACATAGTGTGTATTTGGCAGATCCTCTAGCATATCAGATACAGAGCGCTTTCCGCAACCAAATCTATGAATGACCTCTGCCAGGAGTTCTACCACATATATAGAAACGAAAATCCAGTAGAGTTTCTCAGGCATTAGACTGCCCAAGTTTCCTACCAGGACAATTGCTCCTGTGGCACCAATCATTGCATTTATGACAGACGGATTTAAGAAATTTGCAGCATTCCGACCATGAACTATATTATTGCTTGGCATCCAGACCACTCTTAAACTGCCCGCTTTCTCTTTTAGAATTAAAGAGAGCAATTGCTCACTTACAATTAAAATGCGCGCAAATCCTTCGATTACAATAATTGAGAGCGCAACAAACAAGAGTATTTTGGTTTGTCTATGTGTAATGTCCTGATTATATAAAAACAGGGTCACGAGGGCAATGCTCATACCTACTTTGAGAAAGACGACTCCTGCTCTGCCATGATCAGAGGGTCTAAACGTTTTAGTGACCTGTGATTCATCCGGCAAATTTTCAATGCAGTTCGAATAAGATTGTATGATGCCCTGTGATCCATCCGGCAAATTTTCAATGCAGTTCCAGTAAGGTCGTATGCAGTTAAAAACAACAGCCTCTGTGACAAGGATACTCCAGCACAGCCAAAATACATGGGTAGACAGCAAACTTCCATAACTTCCCAGGGTTAGCGCTAAGACAGCCGAGTTAAATGCAGAAGCCAATCCAATAATTCTACGGATGAATCGGAGAGCAGAGGAAATAGCTGAATGCAAATGATCTACAAATATGAGAACAGGCTAAACGCAAATATTATCTATATAAATAAATAAGCATAGGCAAAGTTTTAAAATAATTTCCATCCAGCTCACCTATTCCAGCATAACTTTGCCTTATTAGAGAATGATCCACACTCACTGGTCTAACTGTAGTCAGCCACAGTATTTTCTCAGCTTCGTTCATATTTTACTCTTAACAAGAGTTTGTCTGCAAAGTTTTAAGAAACATAAATATCGATCATCAAAATAAAAATTAGACAGAAACATAATTAGTATATATTTATTTATTCAATAATCTATCTAAATTACGCCAAGAGATATCTGTGTGGAGCATATTGATTGTTGAGAGTATTTATATTATTTTATGTATGCATAAGTGTATGTATTTTATTATTTAAATTATTTAATTTCAAGTTGAAATATTGAAATTTATCTAAAATTTATTTTGTCATTATTTTTGGTATGAAATGAAAAATAAAATAATTTATTTGCAATAAGAATAAAATGTTTTATGATTATTTATATAATGATTTACTTCAATTTATAATAATTGAATATATATCTAAATATTTTGAGAAATTAATAAATTATTTTTTATTGAATGGAAAGAAATAATGAAATGGAAGTAGAAATTAAGTTTTTAGCCTATCATTTAAGTTCCTATTGTTTTTTGATATCCCTTGTAATTGTAATATTTATGGCATTACTCATCTTTATTTTCTCATATGTATATCAAACATTTTCTTTAGGATATACAATTATGAGAATTTATATATATAATAGATTCATGAAATACATTTTTAGAAAAAATATACAACAGATACATTTATGAGAATTATTGTACAAAGAAGATATCTGATGAAGAAAATACATTGTTATTTTTCAAAGTTGTACATGTGATATATATGAGAATTAATGTGCAAAGAAAATATCTTTAGAGATATCTGATGAAGAATATACATTGTTATTTTTCAAACTACGTACATATGAGTTATTAACACAAATGAAAACACTATACATGGGCATCGTTCAAATACATTAGTTTTTCATTTAAAAAAAGTAAAAAAAAAATCAATAATATGGTTGGATGAGCCTTGCTCGTATTGTTCATCATATTAGATTTCTTTTAAAAATGAACAAAATTCGGCTACTTTCGTACATGTTTTATGGAATTCTTGTGCAATACTTTCCATTTGTTGGAATTCTTCTTCTTTGACAACAACAGTAACGTAGGTTGCTTCTTTAATCTCTTGGATAATCTTTTTTTGAATGTTTAGAAATTGATTTGATTAACTTTTCGATTGGTGTTTTGATGTACACACTTGAGCATCAATATTTTCTATTATCTAGAAGAAGAGAAAATGAAATTAATATTCAAAAGTTAAAAAGAAACATTTTCATATTATTAGATAGAGAATAAAGTGTAAATATTTTGAGAAATAAGCCAATGAGGTTCCTATGCATGATAAGCCAAATCTGAAAAATGAGATCCTATGTTCTATTCAATATGAAAAATCTTAGGTAGATAGATTATTTGATTAGGAAACATGCCTTTAAAGAATAGAGTTATGTCTGAGGACATGATATCTTGATTGGGGATGAGATGGGAAATTCAAATTTGCATAACAAACAAATATTTGCAATTTAATATTTAGAAATTACCCATTTTTTCATAATTCTTTGTAAAGTACCATATTTATTTTTAAATTTTGCTTGTGAATTCGTTGTTTTTAGGTTTCCTTATGCCTTTTGGATCCTAGAATCTAATAAGCATTTCAATCGTTAGACTTTGTCCTATCTGGATTTCTCTTTGTTTCAAAAGTATCTTTGTTTTAAAAGTAGAGAAACTACACAGATATTTAGTTCTGATAGACAAAATAGATCACAAAGTTAGGAGACCCATTTGTACTGTTTTGTGCTGAAAATTCTGTTAGTTGTGATCAAAGAGATTGAAAACTTCTTGAGAAAATGATTAAACTATAAGCATTTTTCTTGGTAGACATTAATCATTCCTTGGGCTAAAGACATAGAATATTCAGTGTTTTCACTGGCATATTACAATTTTGCATATTGTACATCTCTGACCATTCATAAAATGGCATCTATTCCTTGTCTTTTCTCATCATGACTGCTTAGATTTTTACATCTCTGCAGAATTGTCTAAGTAATTTAGCAATGTGATTTTATAAATATGCATCTTCTGACAGATAAAGATCGCATCATCTTCCCTGATTAGTTATTAATGCCCGTTTTGTCTCTCTTGCTCCAATGTATCAAAGTAGAGATGGATTTTCTTTACAATTATAGGATTCCAGATTCCCGAGAAAAATTGAAGTAAGAAAGGGAATTTGAAGTTTGTGGTAGCACAGGAAATTTTAGAGATGGCAAAAATTTACAAAGTGTAAAGGCTCAAACCTATATGTAGATAATTTAAGAGATGGAACTCTTTACAAATATGGGCTGTCAGAGTCTGAAGAACTAAAAAGTATATAAGGCAATTTTCAAGCCTAGTTTTAAGAAAAAAATGAAATATGAAATTTTTAAAACAATATAATACTTAACAAATCCTTCTATGTAACCTATGCGGATTTTTATGTCCAACATTTCCTGTAAGCTCTTGTCAATTCCTTGATAATGAGTGAGGTAACTTACTCCAAATATTCAATGAAAACTTCTACAAATGTTATGCCAAAGAGCTATCACATATGTCTTCCTACAAAAATCTTCCTTTTAAAAATAAACTCATCTTCAAAGTAATGGCTGGTAGAGTCCCAAGAGAAATAATAGTAATGACAAGTAATTTGTACTTCAGTCCTAGCAGAGAAAAATTTAAAAGATGGAAATTATTTACAAGTATATTAAAAGATGGAAATTATTTACAAGTATAGGCTATCAGACTCTGAAGAAAAATAAAAATAAGAGTATGAAGGAGTGATTTGAAGTTCAAGCCTAGCAAGGAAGAACTTAGGAAAATAAATTTTCTTTACATGTATGTCTGCCAGAGTCCCATGTAAAAATTGAAGTACAAAAAGGTAATTAAAAATTCGATGCTATGATAAAAAGTTTTAAAGATGGGAAATTTTCTATAGTGTTTGGGCCCAAAGTTTATATGGGGAAACTTTAAGATTTGGAACAATGTACAAATATAGGATGCCATCATCTAAAGAAGTAAAAAGTAAGGAAAGGTAATTTTTAGTTAAAGATTAGTAGCAAAAATTATGAAACATAGAAGTTTTCTAAATGATCAATGGAAAACAAGTTATAGGATAAAAAGTGGGGCGGTGGGCCTAGCTAGATTGGCTAAAGCATCCTGTTGTAGGCAAGAGGTCACAAGGTCTAGTCTCCCCATCATCCCCGTGATACCGGAGGGTGTGTCGTGCCAGCACCACCGGTCACAATCTAAGAAAAAAAAGTTACAGGATAAAAAAGCCCAAAAGAAGAGGTTAGGTGCTTAAATATGATGGTTGTATAGTCGTATTTTGGCATTTTTGCCATGAAATACAATCAAAGTTTTAGGAAGACTTTATCAAAATGCCATTAATGTAATGACCGTTCATAAAAGTCATCTGGAGAATGTTAAAATTAGAACAGACTGATCTTGAGAACTTTTTTGGATTGAATTATTAGACAATAACTATATTTTTAGGTCGAAAAGTATTGCAGGAAGACATCTGCCAAAGCACATTCATTTGGATAATCTTCGTAGAGTTTTTGTCAAATGTTTGGAGTGAGCTACCTCACTTATCATCAAGGAAATGAGATGAGAATCTCCTAAGATAGGAGAGGGATCATATGATTCGGTCTACAAGTGCACATTGGATCACATTCCAGTGGCTATCAAGGTTCTTTGCCCGGATGCAGCTTAAGGATGGAAACAATTTCAAAAAGGAATCCATGCTAACTTTGAAATGCTTAAATGCAGGTAAGCATTGCCATTCTTCGAATAAAATTAGTAGTAACGTGCCAGAAGTATATAGATTCATTCCTGTTTCATCCTTTTGCAGGTTGAAGTTCTAAGTCATATAAGACATCCACATATGGTTTTACTGCTTGGAGCTATGATGATAAGGCAGCATATAGAAACTGTGGACACTGGCAGTAAGTAATGAGTTGAGACAATGTATATAGCTAGCTTTCGAATCAGCAGGGCACTGCCCTACTCCCCTGCATGTAGAGGAGTCAAGCGAACTATGGAAATAAGCTGCCAAAAGTTTATTTGAAAAACATTATGATTAAATTGGCGTGTTAAGAAAGTTTAAAAAGTTATCGAGGCCAGAACTTCGTGGACCAGAAAATTGAGGTCAAGGTCAAATTTCTTTTTTAAGAAAATAACATTGACAGAGATCAACAATTGATAGAATGCAGGAGTGTTATTTTTCCACAGCATGTCAGAATTATGATATTGCTATCGGGATTCAACCTTGCGTGTAGTTTTGGGTCAAACTCATTGACCCAAGTTTCATGAGTAGTGGTTCCCAAGAACCCATCTCTCATGATAACGAATGGTCCACTTAGCACTCATTGCATCTAGGTGATGCTCACAGAGGTGAAGCACTGGTCCGTCCTGGAAGGTCACCCATCCC
>VDFB02176352.1:0-22006 GCA_007258455.2 Sequoia sempervirens
AAAAAAAAATCTACCCATTTTTCCTTTCGACGCCCCGGACAAAACCCATGTCTTGAAATTTTCAAAATTTATCGAAAAACCATATTTTTGAGGGTTTTGTTTTTTACACCAAACTTCCGGAGGCCATAACTTTTGACTTGAGTGTCCGTTTGAGCTAAAATTTGACGGGTGGTTGCGTTATGTGATAACGAGTGGATTTCCAACAGGTTTCTTTGAAAGCCGTTGGAACCCGTTTTGACCCATCTTTGAGGCCTCAAACTTTCATCTTGACCCTCAAAATCCCAATTTAGTGTTTTTTCCAGCATTTTGAAAAGTTGTTTTCACTCATAACTCAAAATGCATATCCCGAATCTGGGATTTTAGTTGGCAATTCATCCTATCTCACCAATGGGTATTTCTTGGAAAAAATTGGGACTCTCAAACATACGCCCATGAAGTTTCCTAAAATGGCAAAATTTGACAATTTTTAAAAATTGCCAAATTTGGAAAAATCTGATTGTCAACAGTTTACGCCCTTTCAACCCTGGAACTCGGTGTAGAATCATGTCCCATCACATCCTTCAATCATTCTAGTCTTCAATCCAATCCTCATCTGAGCTTTAATCTTATCCCAATCTGAGCTTAACCAACCCCTAATCTGAGTTTTCATCCATCTGCAGTCAAGATCTTTGGATATCAAACAAAGTCTTCAGATCCCTCCCTCCATCTTCTTCAACTTTGTCCTATTCATCCATTCTAATAAATCCATTCACCCATTTTGTGTTTCCATTCATCTATTTCGAACCACCTCCTATCATCTCAAACATTCATCAAACCTCCTTCTATCATTTCAAACTCTCATTCCATAATCTTGATCAATCATTTCCTCATTCTGAGTAATCTTCCACCTGTTCCCACCCTTCACCTTCTAGAATCAGTCATCTATCTCTTCTATCCTATCTCATCATTCATTTATCCATCCTTTCATCCTCCCAATTCCTCTTTTGATGATTTGGATAACTATCCCATCCCTGAGCTTGTATAGTCACTATCCTCCAATCCAATCCAACAGGTCTATCTTGTCCTATCGTGTCGGTCCCATCATTTTATCCCCTTACCTAGGGTTATCTCATCATCTTTCATCCATCACTTGTCTTTGGCCTTCTGTCGAACTATGTTGCCCCTGCGCTTTCACGTAGGCACGATCGATCATTTGATCAGCCCCCGGGGCTCCTTTATCGTCTATCGTCTATCGTTCCATCATCGGTCTTTCTACTTTGTCCATCTGATCCTTTATCGCCTATCATCAATCTTCATATCTTGTTCCTACTTGTCTGTCCCGTCTTTATCATCCATCGAGGTCTCCTATCGTGTGTTGTGTTGTCAAGCTACACCCTTATCTAGCTGGATCTTAACAAATGAGATTCACTTGTATCATCAAATCCAATCAGTTCTGAATATCCTGTGCCATATCAATCGTTTAATTTAGTATCCATCATCGGTCTCAACATGATGCATCCTTCCTAACAGACCTCATCAATCCCATTCATCCCCTTGATTGATCCTATGGCAAAGGACATTTGAAATTAATTATAATCTTTTGATGCTTTTGGCTTTTGTTTATCATTTGAGCTCCCTATCATCACTTGTCATGGTTGCCTTGATCCATCATATCATGGTGTGCTTTGACTAGTCAATATAGGGGTGTATCTTGATTTTTTGTTTGTCTTCTTGGTTGTCCCACGTAGTACCCACCAAGATCCCTGAGGTCTTGTGTTACGCTGGGGCATCCTTGTGTGCTTGTGGTTATCCCAATACCTGGCCTGACCAAGGTCATCATGACTTTGGGGTGTTGGGATAGCCTTCTTGTTTGTTATGTTTGTTTTCTGCATTAGACACTAATCCGCCTTGGTTCTTCATACCCTGGCATCTTGTGTCTTATGCTATAGCAAAAATCAGTGCTCTGACGATGGCAAACTGCATTTAGATTGCATTTCATCTCTCATCCTCAAATCCCCCCCATCCATTCATCCTTCATCACGCTCCCCTCCCAATCTTCCATCACATTGCATCATCTTCTTCAACTCCCCTTGCATCATCTCATCCATTTTGAGAGCCCACTCGTGTTCTCTTGAACCCGCATGTCCTCTCGAGGGGGCATCCTTCATCCCTAACTTTCATCTTTACCCCCATCATCTTCCTTCCTAGTCACTTCTTTGAATGACTGGGGCATCTTTTCCAATCTAACCATCTTCTTCTAGGTTCTATGTTTTATTCTTTTGAAATGATGCTACTTCGTAACACCATCTCAAAGAGGGGCAAAATGTAGGCGTCTAAATTTGGACACTTAATTTATCCAAATTCATCCCCTTTCATCTTATTTTCGTTAATTAAGTAATACTACTATTATTTAATTAATATTTTAATTCTGCCAAATCCCTAAGGTATTTAATCAATAATACCTTATCTCTTCAATCCTCCTTCCATCAATTGAATTAAATAAATATTCCATTTATTTAATTCCCTTCATGTCACATCCTCCATCATTTTTATCTTATCCTAATCCTTCTTCTAATCCCATCATTAGGATGTGCACATGCCTAATCTTGGATTAGGATGTGTCACATCCTCCAACTTTTGCAAGTTGGCCTCTAATCCCTCTTAGCCACCTAACTATCCTCTAATCCTTCACTAACTAGCCTAATCAACCTCTCAAGGAATTTTTAATTCCTTTTATCCTTCCAAGGAATATTAAATTCCTTTTCTCTTCCCCATGTCCTTTATGACATGTGTCCTTAGTCAACCTATTAAATGCTTTTCTTTTTTGACAAGGCATCTCCTTCCCCATGTGAATTTTTAATTCACATTTAATCCCCCAAGGCACCCTTTGGAATTTAAAATTCCTACCCTCTTCCCCATGAGAATATTTGAGGAATTTTTAATTCCTCACATGTCTTCTCACCCACATGGGGACAAGGACCTCCTTTATGAGGAGATCTTGTCCAATCCCAAGGTACTTTGTACCCCTCTCCATGTCATGTCCTTTTCCTTCCACCTCATATCCACTTCACCTTTTAGGGCTATCTCACATGCCACATGTCAAGATGTGAGGGCTTGTGAGTTCTCAACTCACCTTAGCCCTACATCTTGATATTTGGTGGCTCAATCTCAACCGTCCATTTCCCCTAGGATTTTCCAAAAATCCTATAAATACCCCCTCTTTTCTCTTATTTTAGGGAGATCATTTGTGCTAGCCAAACTCTTGTAGTTTTGTTTATCAACCTCTACTTAGCCATTTTCATATTTTCATCCACTTGCTTCCATCTTCACATCCTCTACTTGCCATCAAAGGAGCATACATATCCAAGATCGAAGGGCCAACCAAAGGATCGACTAAACGCAAGGTATAAAGTTCCATTTTGTGGCTTTGTCTTGTTTTGTTTCCAACTTAGGCTAATCTTGAAGTGTAGGTTGTTTTAAGTTGTTTATTTGCACTCTTTTAGTTGTTGCTTGCTTTCTAACCCTCTATTTCGACCTATCACAAAACTAAACCATTTTGAAAAATAGTTACAATCAATATCTTTTTGCCTTCTACTCTCATTCCTATTTAACATTCCATAGTTTTCATGTGCTCTTTATCTGAGAAAGCCCAAATCCTCACGTAGAAAGCCTAGATCAATAAAAAAAAAAATCATAATTTATGTAGCAACTGAATCCTACCCACCTGGTCAAATTAACAAGATATGTCTCAAAAAAATTGGGTATGTTATCTCCTTGGTTTTGGGTTTTTAATGAATAAAGTAGAGACAACTTGTACCATAAGAAACACTTGCAAGCTTACACAAGCAATATAAATGTGAGATAAATGCGCAGACCTAGTATTGGGAAATGCACATTTTGCTTCCTTTGGAATGGCCCACAGGGAATGTTTGAATTCTTCAAATTGAGTGAATGGTGTGTCATTACAAAAATATCTAGTAATAGGTATGCAAATGTGGCAACATAGACAAGACACATGAACTAATTGACAGAATGGCTCAAGATATGAGGTCTCTTGGACTACAACGTTTGCAGGATATGCACAAAATAGATTTAGTGAAGAGGCTCAAAAAATGAAAATGACAGGTGTAAAGGAAAATTTTGCATCTTTCTCAGCATCCATTTTGCCGACATCCATTTTGCCGACATCGTGTCAAATTTCACAACTTTCTCGACATCCATTCTAGTGCCAAGGGAAAAATGTACTATGGTATGTATGCATTGTTCAACACCCACATATCTTAATTCGCTATTGCAGTGCCAATTTTGACGATATTTCTCTTTCAAAAGGCTCAAGAGTTATGCCTTATATTGAAATAATGACCTATTTGATCGGGAACATATTTCTAAAACTTCTTCAACATATTGAACTAGGTAAACTACCAAGAGGTAACAAGCCATAAAGCAAAAATAAATCAACTAAAACACAAAAAAATCATGTCTCCTCCCTATAATAAATTGTAACTCATATGTTCCCTCCCTGCAAGAGACTTTTCATTTAGATCTAAATCATGAATCGAGCAAAGCTTGTAGTAAATACCAATAAAAACAAAGATTTCACATCTGCATCTATTACATGAGTTGATCTTTGTGTAAATAGAAACAAAGAGAATGCATGAACAAAAACAAAGACTTTATTTTAGTTTCTAATGCATGAAATAAATAGAGGTGAACAAAAACAACGAATTTATATTTCTGCCCCATGGTGGGCGCCAAAATGTGATCAACCTAAACAAGGAAAATAAAATACTGCTATGAAATACTTGATCATGCTACCTATGCAAACAAGATAAAATAACCAAAAAAACTAAATGAAAGCACATCAAAACATGATCAGAACCTATCCCATAGTGGGAGTGGTGCTCCTTTGATGTGAAAAGGATTCCCTTTCCCACTCCCTTGATAAACTTCCAATGAACCAAATGTGATACAAATTCAAGATGAAATGTGCCTATAGTGCAAATGCACAAGATTGTAGATGGATTTCAAGTAGAAGTGGCTTCTATTTATAGGTTGAAGGATTGAAGAATGGATAGATGGGAGGAATGTGGGATTAAAAGAGAGCCAATGATATTGGGACACTTATCTCAATGCTAATGGGTGAGGATTGAACACATTTTGCATGTAGTTGAGATGTAAGAGGCATTAAATGCATTTGGTTGGAATGTTTTGGAGGGAAATTGTTTGGGTAAGAAAGTCAAATAAAGGGAGTCAATGAAGGAATATTCCCTAGAATATGTTTTTGAGAGGATAAATGAGGAAATTAGCTAATTAAAAGAAACTATTTTCATGTGCAAGTGGGTTAGTTAATCAGGGGTTGATTTAACTCTTGGGGAGTTAAAAGCTAGAGAATTTATCAATGATGATTAGAAGGTGATTTAAGTTAATTAATTTAGAATTTAATTAACTTTGAGTGGGTTAGTGAATTTATGATATTTGATTTAAATCATTTGATTTATTTAATCAAATAAGAGGACTTTGGGGATTTAATTAAACATGATGGACATTAGTGAATTAATCTAATAAATTGCTTTATTTGATTAATAGAAGAATTTGATGACAATTGATCGAAATTAGATGCACTATGTTAGTTAAGATTATTTTCATGTCTACAAATATAAATTTTGGTTTCTTTCCTATGTACAATTGTAGTGGAGCTACAGGCTAAAGAAAGATTAGAGAAAGAGTGAATATAAATTAAAGAAAGAATCAAGATTTCCAAGAGCAAACATGATGATTTCCAGCCATTAGCAGATGGGGTAACTGTAACAAAATCACTCATACTTCAAAGTAAAAACTTATGCTTTTACCATAGAAGTAAAAATAAACATATGCTGAAAAATAGGATAGTAAAAAAAATCTATTCTCATACATCATTTATTGCACTGATCAAATATGAATGTTTAATACAACTATTGATATTAAACTATATTAATTTCAACTTGAGAAATAAGATAAAACTTTTCAACGACAATTCATACATGAAATACTTTCAAATATACAAGTTTACATAATTCAATAATGATACAAGGTCAAGTCTTCCATATCTAGAATACGCTTATGTTTCATAGGCCTCAACATTGTCATCTACAAGAGGGAGAGCATCACTCGAGTGCTTTACCTCAAACCACAGATTGACAGTCCCCCACACACCTTCCAACTAGAAGTGGCCCTACCCTTCACAAAGAGTATAGACTAAGGAACCCAAAAATACATGCCATTTGAGTTTCTAGTGTTGTGTCCTACATAACCAATCAACCATACAACTTTAGACATCTCTAACTAAGTATGACCAATCTAATTGGATATGCAATATGGAACACAATGAACCGACTAATACAAGAAAATACTATTGCATTACTTTTTCCAAAGATTTGAATATATATCACACACTTCCTTTGAAATTTTGGTCATGAGATCACACACCTCTAACTCAACTTTGAAACTACCTTTGACCTAAGGTTTAACAGATGATTGACTAGTTGACTATTTGTCTAACCTTTCTTAAGGATATTAAATCCTAAAATATAACTTACTAAAGTCAGTAATCAACAAGGATGGAAATGTTTTCCTGACATTGAACACCCATGTTACATTCCCATAACATATTGGGACTCGGAAACTACTACTTGTTCATAAGGACTTGCACTCAAATATTAAGAGTAAACTACTCTCCTATTTTCATGCACATTTGGTTTAAAATATTTCCAAACAATTTCATTGATTCAAGACACTTTTCCTTACACATAAGTTCTTGACAACTTTTCAAAAGAATAAAATAATAATGTTCATCAAGAAAAATATAACTTCTTTTAAAATAGTTCAAATTTCTCTATGTTTTTCCTCTTGGTTCTTTGCACAATAACACAAAAATAGTGCTTGTAAAAGTCTAGTATATAATACCAACTTCTTTTATCTGAAAGAATACTATGTTGAGGTGTTTTAAAATCTTTCAACCAATCAGATTATAAAACTTGTTTCTTTCAATTAACTCAATAGTGTAAGCATTAAGCTTATCTTTTAATTTTATAATTACATAAACATAAAATATCCTTTAAACATTCTTAATATAAATATCTATTTATACATACATACATACATACATATACATATACATATACATATACATATACATATATATATATATATACATATACATATACATATACATATACATATATATGTATATACATACATACTTATATATGTATATGTATATATATATATATACACATACATAAGTATGTATCTTATATATGACATAAGGAAAATTCACCACCAACAATTCACCACAAGGAAATTCACTGTGCAAAAAATTAATTTTTGGTAGTTAATTTTCCGTGGCAGTGAATTGTTGGTGGTGGTGAATTTTCCCGCGATGAATTTTCCCTCAATGAATTGTTGGCGGTGAATTTTCCTAGAGCCCTTATATACATATATATGTATATATATATATTCATACATATATATATTAATACATATATATACATATATATATATATACATATATATATACATACACACATAAGTATGTGTGTATCTTATATATATATATATATATATATATATATATATATATATATATATATATATATACTTATGTATATATGTATATACATATATATATATGTATATATGTATGTATGTGTGTGTGTATATAACATTCTCATTGTTCTACAGAGTATTTTTTCTATGTTTAACTCACAAGTGAATAGCTTATGCATCTAACCTTTAAGAGAAATACAATTTTTTTTCCTTTGAATAATAAATGTACATTTGAAACATATTTCAACTTTCCCATTTCTACAAAAGAATTTCTTTCATTAATTCAAGTACTAATGATACATAGTTTCCATATGACATTTCATATTCACAATTCCCATAGAGATGGATACAATTTACATACATAGCTTAAACAAGCTTACAAAATATATAAAGTAAAAATGGTCCAAGTAGTCCCCCACAAATCTTGGTGGCCAATTGATGAGAAGAAGCATCACTCAAGTGTTTTTCCATCAACCATAGACTTATTGTAGTCCTTCACACATCTACCTAACTAGTAAGATGGCCCTCTCTTCGACGAAGTGATTGGTTTGGTAACCTCATAATAATAATAGCCTTTCTTGAGCTTGGTGTTGTGTCTTACGTATCTAGATCTACCATACAATGGCTACAACCTACGTATATGACATTCCCTACCTAGTATGTAAACCCAGAACATAATGGACTGACAGTGTAAACAGTGACAACTTACACTACTTTGGCCAAAGTATTCATCACCCCCAATTGAGGATGAATGTCACACATTCACCCACCTCCCTAGCTCGATTTGGTTTTATGACCATTCATACTCTATATCTAGGTTACGGATAAGACAAATCCTAGGAATAACCAACTTAACATCTCATAATCAAAATGATTTTACTACCAAGTATCTTAAAATACATAAGTTATTCCCTTTCCTATGGATCAGAAAAATGCTAGGAATAACCTAATCAACCATACGGTATTCATAATGTCACAACATCAAATGAATCTATTTCAAAAAGTATAATCTCAACCATAAATGTCTCCACTCAAGAGTATATCTCAACAACAAACAAATCTCACCAAAATTATAAACTTCAACATTAAATGACCTCAATCAAAGATATAAACAACAATCAAATGATCAAACGGTTCATGTAGGTTAATCCTAACCTATTTGCTTCAACCAAAAATCAAATAAACAATCCAACCAAATAGGTTATTCTCAACCTAGGGTTTCAATTGAAAGTGATGTAAAGATCAAGCGATCATATACAAATCACAAAACCTCTCTTTTCATATACCTAAAATATTCTCACATTTACAATATTCACAATATTTGAATATAAAGTAGAGGACATTAACCTAAGAAGGGCTTGTGCTTCTTCACCTTCAAGTCCTCTTCTCAATATGGCTTTGGGCTGCTGGAAAATACGTCCTCTTGAATTTTGTGAATAGGAATAGACCTTTAATCAAAATAACATAATCATATAATATGTTTTATCAATCCCATTATTGAATATTTATATAACCATCAAGTTTATACCCTAACCCTAGGGATAAGACTCTATTCCTACTTTCAAGGAGATACAAGTAATCAATCAAGTAAAGGCAAACTACGTATAGTATAAATACATTGCATTCATACAAACTCCCATATATAGGATACATACACATCTATTTAAGTATAACCGATATGATATGTTTCTCCAACATAATAAACAACCAAGAAACATGCAAGCATGTACAAGCATCACAACACACCATTCCTTTCCAACATAGTATACGTAACTATTTAATATTTCCAACATAAATAACAAAGGTATAGAAACTAGCATGCCTGTATAAAAGCTCCAATTGATTAAACTCCCTTCCTAGATTTAGTCCTCAAGTTTGCTTGATACTTCCTTCAAGATCAACTTGATTTCCCTCTTTTAACTTCTCACTAATTCTCTCAACAATCTTCAATACAAAATAGCAATACAACTCTAAAACTCACAAGCTCTCAACTTACTAGCTTAGAAATCACAAAATAATAGCATCAAGTTAATTAGATTGATTAAGTGTAGAATTTGGTAGAATGAGTACATCTATTTATACTAAATTGTGAGCAACCAAAGGCTACAAACAAGTTGATTATTTCTACCACCTTTCTATCCTCATGCAATGAATCATCAAACTAACTTACAAGTTTGCACCACATAATAGTCCTCTCCATTTAAATGGTTGAGTTGGCTTGTTATAAGGGACAAAAAGACTCGTTTACTAATTCAAATGAACAACAGGCTCAATAGCAAGTTTCCTAAATCAAATTCCTTCTCATGTTGCTACCAAATTTACTTTCGACTGATTCTCAAGGCTAACATATTGCATTATCTAATTTATGCACAATATACAAACTTCTTATGCATTCCATTCACTTCTATATTGGTGCCACACTTCAAAATTTAGCACCCTGGAAAATAGCACTAGTTTGACTACTTCTTTCATTACTAAAATTTGCTTTTACTTACTTTGCAATGTATACAGAACATCCTCATTTTATATTTGGTTGAAAGACTTGGTTGACATAGTCTATGCACAAATTTAAACTCATTACTATGCTCTCAATAAGCATTTGTTTAAGCTTCCACGTACTCTTATGTGTGTGACTTCAATTCTAAAATTCTTATGTGCTGGCTTTGCTTGTCATAACAACAATATATGCAAATCATTCAATGCTTCAATATATATCCATTCACTCAAGATTATCAAATGTATCAATTTTCCAATTAGTAAATATATAACATATACATACATATATATGTATATATATGCTTACATTAATGTAATATATACATATACATATACATTAATATATATATAATGCATATATATATATATATCATTATTTCAATATCCAAACTTAGACACATACTCCTCAAACATATACTTAATAAACGTATATATCAATATATATATACATACATACATACATACATACATATATATATATATATATATATATATATATATATATATATATATATATATATATATATATATACATATATATATATATATATATATATATGTATGTATGTATGTATGTATGTATGTATGTATGTATATGTCTCATTTATCCAATCGATACTCCTATGCATGTATGGGTTATCAAGGACATGTGCATATATACATTTATGCAATCTTGGTATATACTTCTATGATCAATGATATAGCATAGGTTAACTACACTTGATCCATAAGGATTCAAAGTGTATTTAAGCCACTATGCATCAATCCCTCATTCAATTTAAACAAAGATGAAGAAGTCATTAAACTAACAATTTAAAACATGAAAGCTTAACAAACATCTACTCTAAGACATTGAAACTTATCCTATTAGGGGAGTGGTGTTGCATTGATGTGGAATAATGACCCATTCCCAATCCCTTGGATAATGAGCTTGTTTCAATCAGTTTTATTGAAGAAAACTAATGAAACTAATGAGATATGTGTTTTAAAACATGATTAAACTTAGATTAATATAATAAAAGCTAAGATGATTGATATGAGTGTATGCAATCTATTATAAATGTATGCAAGATTTGAATGATTAAAATCTTGGTTTCAAAATATTCTAAATGGATGTACCTAAGTTACCATGGAAGCCATTAATGGGTGCTCTAAGCTATTATGCATGTAAATTAATCTAAAATTCTTTTAAAACATGAAATATGGATGTAAGATGATAGTGATTTTAACAACTTAAGTTTACTATTAGAAGGTGGATCCCTATTCAATAGATGCAAGGTCTATTTATAGAATAGGCAAAATGAAATTGATGGTCAAGATTGAAAGAATCAATCAATCAATCAATGGTCAAGATGGAAGGAAAATGGAGGCATGGATCATGGATTCCCATCAAGGGTTGAGGATGCATGATGATATTTAATCAAGGGCTTACATTCATCCAAACAAACATACTTTCAAAACTTCCACAAGAAGTTTGTTGAAAGTTTGTTACAAGGAAGAATATTCTTGTTTTCAAATGAGTGAAGAGGGAAAGAATATTCCATGGGAAAATTCCCTTTTGGAGGAAAATTAGCATTTAGTTAATTAAAACCAAATTTTAATGTGCAAAGGGGAAGGAATATTCCATGAAAATATTGCATTTTTTAGGAATGTGCAAAGGAGGAATATTCCCTTGCAAGTGGGATGATTAGATTTAATTAGTAATTTGATAATTAAAACAATGTTTCAATTATGCAAATTAGGGGAATTAAATGATATTCATTAAATAAACGATTTAATGAAAAGGGGGATGTGATATGATAATTAATTAAATAGCTTAGGGTTATTTAATTAAATAAGAGGACTTAGGGATTAAATTAAATAATTTGATTTATTCAATTTAATAGGATGAAAGGTTAGTGGAAGAGGGGGTGAATTAACCTAATTAGGTCAATTAGATTAATAGATGAAAATGATGCAATTAATTAAATAGCTAGGCTAATTTAATCAATTAAGTGAAAAGAGGATGGGTTTTAGGATGAAACAGTGTTAGTATATGAGATTCGAGTGTATGATATTATTTAGAAAATTTTTAAGTGTCTACAACTTTGTCACATAAAGAAGAACTTCAATTCAACATAAAGACTTAATTACATAACCCCAATTGTGAACATCTACAAAACAAGATCATAACCACTTCTAAATCATGTACAACAGAACTGAAGGTTACTTATTAATTCCCAATCTATCTTAATCAGCTAGACCAACTAGGAAGTAAGTGTGTGTATTCTCAATTAGACTTTTAAGGGTTACCAGACCAAGATCCTCTCCTGACCCCCTCTCGTATCTAAGGGCTTGACTCCTTCCTGCATCCAACTTAGTGCATCACAAAGGTAGTCATTCACATAAAATCCATTAGTATCATAAGTCATTTACATCATCCAAGCATTAAAGTAATCATATTGCAATACATACTCATTCATTGCATTTTCCATCAATATAAAACATAATTTCATTCCTTTAGAAGCATTAACATCATAATACATATTTTAGTATTTCATTCTTCTATTGAACATATTAAAGTATATATAACAAACTGGAAATATACTCTTTCTGAGAAAAAAATGCAATAAATCATTTAACTTAACACAAATGAGAATTAACTCTCTAATCTTCTATCCATTTCAAAATGAAATAAAGATTAATTAAATTCTTGCCTCAGTGGGTAAAAAATAGGCATTTCTTTCTATATTTTGGCATATAAAATTTATCATAATAAAGTAATTATTCTTTCATCTTTCAACATTAAAATTCCTAGATTTAAACTACAAAATTATTTAAGAAAAATAAGTATAGATGCATGCTTGTAAAACTCTTTGTTTTGCACTTTTAGAGATTCCAATGTATAGTAACAGTGATCAGCCCAATTGGTCTAGGAACTTCAACTTGCTATCAATTTAAATATAATATGCTTATGTATTTCTCCAATGAATTTCAAAACTAAACTCTCTGCTCAAAGCTTGAGAGAGATTTTCTAAATATTTTGTAGATATATGGTATGACAGTTTGCAATAAACTATCTATTCCTCATAGACCTGCATTATTCAATCTATAAATTGCTTACAATATTCAAATACTAACCAAATAAATATAACAACTAAAGTCAAACTCATGCCATCATTGTGTGAGTATAATGCATATGAACTACCAAAACATAGTTCAAGCACTCTCTCCTTCTTTCCTCTACCATTGAAGCTCCTCCCAAAACATAAACATGAATAATGGAAAAATGATACCTCTTTTCCTTTAGCTTGTGATTTTCTTCCTTTTTTTTTTTTTAGACTCAGGTAGCACGACACTATAAACCTGGAAGTGCTGTAAACTTTTTAACGTGACTTAGGCGGCGCCCGACACGCCCTCCGGTACCACGGGACGGGGGAGACTAGAACTCGTGACCAGCAGAGCCGCAACGGAATTACTTAGCCAACCGAGCTAGGGCCCCCGCCCTTTGTGATTTTCTTCCTTAACTGTTGGTATTAATTCTAATAAAAAATTCCTACTTAGTCACCACCTTTTCTCATTAACTCAACATGCTAAAAATAGAAATTTTCACTCCCATAATGGATCGACCAGTAGTCACATTATGCCCCTTTTCTACAAGCTAATCAATGGCAGATAGATAAGCAAGAATATAGCCTATAAGAAGGCTCTTAACCTTTACATGAGGTTGTTAAAGTTTTAAACTGATAAACTTCCACAACATACATTTATTGGCATGTTGATTTGCCTTTAATATAATATTATATATATATATATATATATATATATATATAAGTTTGATTATATATCCAAATATATAATATATAATTATATATAGAATATATGTACTTTTATTTAATACATTTCAATAATTGTCGATTTAATTTAATATAAACAAAAATGATAAATTGAAGAAATGAAAATGATAATTATATCACATTGTTTTTATTGAAATAGACTAGGCCAAGACTCAAAAAGGCTTAACCTAACCTTACAACTCAACTCAAACTTAGGAAAAATACAAAGATTGACTCAATGATAGGACTAGGGTACTTACTTGATCTGGTTACTTAGACCTATGTGAGTGCATTCTCACTCATTTAACATAAACTTGTTTATTTTTTCCAAGTCTATACTCCTCTCTCTTGTGATACTCTCCCTCTTCCTCTAGAGGGTAAGAATCTAATCCTACATTTCACTTAGAAATCCATTCAAATAGTTAGCCTATTATTAATAACAACATCTTCATAATCTTGATTCAATAATAATAATCATTAAAATTGAAACACATTGCATTACATTTAATTTCATCAAAATTTCAAATAACATATAGTCATCAATAGATACCAAAACACATTTTAACATAAAAAGTTTAAAGTAATTTATAAAACAAAATTGGGGTGTAACAATAATATATACACTTTGGAATGACAAGATATAGTGCAAAATGATGAATGTCAAGTAAGCATATGGGCATAAGTTGAAAATGAAAGGAAAAGGAGAGCTTTGTTGTGATGTTCAATGGTAGAAAACTACCCTTGAAGACCTCTCACACGGGCCTAGGGAATTTGTTCACTTTCAAACCTCTTTTCACATGCCTTATAAACAATTTTGAGGAAAGTTGTAGCAGTTGGGATTTGAATGAGTAGTATTAACTCCTACCCAAGCAAATGATGACTAGCTTGAAGATATCTAAAGGAAGTTTGAGAGAATATAGAGGAGGTTGCAAATATATAGGAGCTAGTTTGACTGGTCATCCTCATCCCCAAGCATCTAGGAGTAATATGAGTTGGAAGAGGTCAAAGCATCATTAGGGAAAATTTTCAAGGAGAAAAAGAAGGATCCAACTCATTTGGGCATCCAAAGAGGTTTGACCTATCTAAAATGTGTCATTTTTTCCTAAAAAATATGTTTCTAGATGTTAGGATAAAGGTTCAAGTCAATATAAGACCCTTGGACATGTTTTAGAAGCAGTTCTTACAATTTTGTACAAGATTTGTAGCTTTTTTAGGGTTTTTTCCAAAATATTATTATTTTGTAACTTAAAATCAGTTACTTTATGACTACAAAACTATTGTAACACTATCATTTTCTTGAAATTCAAGAACATTTTAGGCTTATTCTACTATACACACCTTTTCATCAATAAAAGATAAGTTTTTCCTTCAAAAAATTGTTTTGTTGTGTATAAATTGAATGATTGATGTGGCATTTGTGATTTTAAACATGGAATCCTTATGCTATGTCTCATTTTCTACTTTCAAACAAGAATGATACACATGTTGTGTAGGTCATAGGTTGAGTTGTTGGTTTAACAAGGTGTTAGTTGTGTCAAACATATCATTTCCTTCTAAAACCATGAACATACCAAACCTTCCTATGAAATATTGATGCATGAATATTTCAAAACTTTGAGTTGTGCTAAGAAATAGTCTAATTGTTGAATAAATTATGTGTGAAACAACATCATAGGTCCTAGTATCAATCTAGTGCATCACTTCATTAGGATTTAGTTTTCATTTTACATCATTCCCCTTCCTTTTCCTCTACAAGAAACAACATAAGTTTTATTAGATGAGTACCAAGGGAACCAACCCTCTATGAAGGTTTACTTCAAATCACCAAAGCCCACACTTTGAGAAGTCATCCCATGTTTCACTGGATTGTTGAGTAAAACACTTGGCAAGCCCGTACAAATCCAAGTGACAATATAACCAATTAGATAAAACACCCCATCATACCATCACCCCCCCTTAAGTGAAAATTAGGGATAATTCAAAAGATACATGTCAGGAAAATGGGAAGAATACTATTGGAATAATATAACAATCTCTAGCCCAATAATAGATTGGTTGAGATACAAAGCTTAGACCACACCCTATGAAAATATGTGATTGTCCAAAAATATTAAATTATGTAGTATGCCAAGTAAATTTTTTGGAAAATTAATTTTTAAATTTGAAAAAGATATCAAAATAGAATTTCACCAATCTTGCATGATACATCAAAACATGTTATCTAGGAAACGCTAAAATTGTATTGTTTTATTCCAAATTTTGGAATTTCAAAATACATCATCAAAATAAATATAAGGCATCCAATGGATTTTTATTAAATTCATTTTAAAAAATTAACATGTCCAAAATATTGAAACAACAACAATAACAAACAACTTTGACATCAACCATTACACTAGCAAAATCACCCCACCCCGCAAAACACTACCAAATTACACTAAAAGAACCTAAAACTCTTGCAAATTACATTTTTGATATAAATTTGATTCTTAAATTTAAGAGGACTATCATAATAGTGAAATTATTATCAACAACAACAAAATATGAATTGAAACACATACCACAATCTTTTACATAAATCAAGTGTATAAAATAATGATTATTTCAACAATATATTGTCAAATTTCACCCAAAAATACAACACTTAGGACCGATCCTTGATTTTGGAAACCATAGGAATACTCCTTACAATAGCTACAACACTTCTAGAACACAACACTAAAAAATATATCAAAAAATGCAAACATACCAACTAGGTATCTCACTCATAGCACTTCCAAACAATACCCAATCAGTGAGATAATTTCTTTAGCACCTAGGAATGATGAAAAGACATGATATTTTACACAAAACCAATCCACACAACAATAAAATCACCTACAAATATCAAGAATAAACAACACTCCAAAACATGCAAACAACACACACATCACCTTTAGTTGAATTGTGATAGCTTGTGAAGATCATTTGCACTCCTTCGATGAGAATGCCCTTTTGAATCAATTTTTTTCTTCCTTTGACTCTTGAAACCCATGGGGTTTCATCCACAAGCCACAATCCCTTAATATTGTAGAATTGGAAGTTCATACGATGCAAATTTGAGAAGGAAAAATGGAAAAATATCTTGAAATGTGACTTTGCCTAAAAATAGAGGAAAAAATTCAAATGCACCTCTCTTGGAAAAATTAAAAAAATATTATTTTCATAATTTTACCTCCAAAGAAGCTCACCATTTTGTTCGTTGCAAGATTCTTTGCCAAAATTAAATAACTCCCCATGTATAAGCTATCATAAAAACCACCAAAAGGATCTGGTAATTATTGATTACCACCTAAATTGGGAGGTTAAAAGGCTCCTCATAATAAATACCCCACCCCCTTCCTTGGGAAAATAATACAAATTATTAATATTAAAACACAATTTAACCCCTTTTATCAAATAAAAGAAAATGATCATGGTCTAAATAATCAATTTTTAAATATGATTATTTCCCAATTTTCACACCTTATTTGAAGGAAAATATTTGGAATGGAATAATATATCTTCCATAATAAATTAATTAAAAAAGGGACATGACAAATTAAATTTCCTTAATACAAAAAATTCATAGAGATATTCATGTTCTTTGTCATGCTTAAATCAACCACTTAACATTATTTATAAAGTTCTAACATAGATGAAAATAAATAAATGAAAATTATTTCACCATAAATAGTAGAAACAAGAATGACACAAAAAATTACAATATAAGAAGATCATCTTACAACACATGATTTATGTGGAGAAACCTTTTATGGAAAAAACTCCACCAAGTAGAGAGGCCAAGCATATATTATCTTTAAATATATGAGATTATAATATATTCACTTTCATCACTCCTTTTGTGTCTTCAATCCAACAACACTTTTTTATCTACAAATAATGATACAATACCACTATCCAAAGGTTCTAATTTATAGGAAATTTGGTGTGGGAATACCACAATGGTATCTCAAAACAAGAGGTGTATACCACCTTCAAAGTATGCACCCTTTTAGTGGTTCACTTGTAAATATAGTAAAAACAAAAAAAATCACATGGTCTTCACATGGGTGCCCAATCCATAGCCAGTCAAAATTGGTCAACTCTAAGTGCTCCATTACTCTCAACAACTCTGACAGCTAGCAGTATTCAAATAACATGTAATTACATGCACTAACATACAAGTCCATGTGGTTAAAGAATATCCTACCATTATATATTATCCTTGTCATTGTTGACCTTTCCCATCTTGTGCAATTGTAATTACAACATGTCATAAAAAAATAATTACAAAATATTTATCCAACATGTCCTTAGGTGTCCAAGTACACCATCCAAGGAATGTGGAGATACATGAAAATGACTTAGGATTGAAGGGTAAATGTCATCGTATCCTAACAATACAAAGATGCAAAGATGCAAGGACAGGTCCTAGTTACCAGGCCATGTTAGATACCCATGTAAATATACAATATCCCACAAAAAGAGAAAATGAGAAAGCCTAGTGGGAAAAAACTCCTTGCTAAAATAGAGAAATTACAAAATTATTTTAGGAGAAATAGGAAACAAAACCCCATGTAAGGAAAAATTCTCCCCATAAGAGAGAAGAAGAAGAGAGACTATGCAACCCCTCTCAAGGTAGAGTCTCTTGCAATGATGGTAGCTATCTAACAAAGAATATTGAAGATGATCCAATCCTATCAAACAACATTCCTCCCCTTAAGAAGAAATAAAACCAAGAATATATGCAAGATTTATTCCTATTCTTGAAAGGAAGGTGAGGGAAGAAAGATCAAGATGTCTGATGTCTTTAAAATGTGCTCAAGTGTCTCTATGTCAATGTCAAAAGTTTCCATAATTTAATTACATGTTCCATGCCACACTAATAAAACTAAAAATCTAGAATCTAGTAGAGAAGGATGTAGAACACATTCTAGAGATAAAGATGATTCCTTCATATTTTTCTCAAAAAAATTCACGCCAATGCCAAAATATGACAAATGATGAGGAAGATAAGGAAAGAGAGGGTTTAAATTCTCTCGCACAACATCTAAAGAAGATGACACAACCCCATAAGAAGTAACATTGAAGATAATATGAATATCCTCAATAGTGTTCTCCAAGTCTACAAGATAACACTCACAAAATTAACTTACAATTTCTATCAAGTACTTATCCCAAATACTTGTATTTAGAAGACAATGTATGTCATGTTGCACAATATCATAAGAATCCATGGATGCAACAATACTAGTCTCATCAAAAGCAATAGTAGATGGAGGAGATGAAATGGCAACACATGTCTCTAGAACCTTAGTAGATGAAAGAGCACCAAGATTCAAATGACCATATTGAATCTCCTTAAAAGTCTCTACATTAGATGCCCAATTGTGTACATTAGCCAAAGGAATAATAGAAGCAAAAAATTGAGAAGGTATGCCCTCAAGATTTATGATCAACCTCCCCAACTATAACTATATCTTTGTTATAAAAATCTTTTTTGATGACAAAATTTTATGTGAACTCAACACTCTTGCTTGCTCCACCATGTGTGATTTGAAAGATAAAAATGATACTGGTTAACAATGAAGGCACACAACGGACATCATTAAATGACCTATCATCCATGTTAATAGATCCCTTCCCACAAACACACATACACATGTTGAGAGTCATCAAAACATGCGGTGATGAATAAGACTCAAATAAAGAGAATGTACTCTATGATGAAGCCATATGATGAGAAAATCCAAATTCAAGAATCCACCTCTTTGACTTAGAATCTATAATTGCAACATGTGCTTGCCCCTTTTATTTCTTTAACTTTGATGAAGAAGAAGAATACGAGCCCGTTGACATTGTTGAAGGTAAATTGACTTGATTTTTTATAAGATGCTTCAACTCATCAATCTCTTTTAAATAATATTGATGTTCATCATGCCTTGATTTCTTGTAATATGCATACTCAAGCTTCTCCTTCTCAAAATATTCCCATTAAGAGGAAGAGGATTCAAAATCTTTGTATAACTTTTTATTTTTCTTATATTACTTCTTTTCAAGATTCCTTGATTATTTTTGTACGTTAAGCTCATTAGACATTGATGCTTTTGGTTTAGAAGACTGGATGAGTCCAATTTACATTAAATTCACTTCCTCTTAGATTAAAATATTTGAAAAAGCATCAAAGTTAGGCTCAACATAAGTAACTCCCATAAAAAGTTAATGGGTATGAAATCCAAAAAGAAATCCCAAATCCTTAGGACTGCACCTGGACAACAAATTTAGAATCAATTGTAAATCCTTATTAATAATATTGCAATCCTTTAGTCTTGTTCTTGTGACTGAGTTAGTTGCACTCGTTGAGGAGGGAAGGTCGATCACTCGTTGAGGAAGGAAGGTCAATCCAAGTAATCTGCACTCCTCAGTTTGGGCTTGATCTTCATCTTATATACCATGTTTGTATGGTGGCACGATGTGATACGTGAATCCACATTGGAGGGACATCACACCAAAGTTGTACAATTCAAACTTCTATATGGTTTTATTTCGTTCATCGTATCAGAGGTCATGTCTCCCTTCGCTTTCTTCTAGGCTTTTTTCCATTCCCCTTTGGCGCCTGTAGTAGAAATTGGAGGTATCTGGCCCCCAAAAGGGATTGGGGTTATGAATCCCTATAATCTTAGAGATATGGTCTTGGTTGTGGTCAAAAGATTTTGGATCAAGATTCATCAAATCATTATTAATTTGATATCCCCTAATCTTGTCAGTTTTACCATACAAATTTTCAAAAGTATCCCAAACTCTTTAGGTGTTTTGTATTAATGCATATGAAATTGTAAATCAAAAGAGACTAATGAAAAATGCTTCCAAGCATTTTCTCATGATTGATCTCCCTTTTTTCCTTTGCACTAGCATTAGTAAGTTTAATAATAGATTCTCTTAGATATCCTAGGTAACCTTTTCCCATTAGATAGTTTCATACTGATTTTCTCCATGAAGCATAATTATATGGAGTTAGGAGTTTAATTTGAGTTTTCCTAGTTAAAAGAACACATAAAAAAGAAAAAAAAGTAATAAACCACCACAATATTATCCCCTAAATTACTCAATCAAGGATCCTCCCAACATGTATGATCCTGACACTTTATAGAGTGCAATTGTGAGTGCCACTTAACAAAAAACTTGATCTTAGTGCATAGAAATGGAAAATGTGTCCATATAATTAAAGTATATTTTTTTTAACAAAACGAGGTCAATCATATCACACCAATATTGAGTACATGAAATATTATATGCTTTGAAAAATTGCACCAAAAAATGTTACCATATGAGCCCAAATGGAGCCATAAAAGCTCCTAAATGAGAACTACTTAGCAACACTTGTGATAATCTAATTTTTTTGGGAAAACTAGACACCAAAATAAAAACCATATACATCTCTTTGAAGCTTACAAGTTTTTTCCCCATATAAAAAAATGCTCACAAAAGGATCCTGAATGATTAAGAATGGAGCTTTCAAAGTTTAAGTATCAAAACCAAAATGTAAATGGAGAGGGGCATGTTGGGAGGCAAGGAGTTGTCGATGTTAGCACATGGTAATTGCTAGAATATGCTCCCTATTGTTAGAATATTTTTTCATCATAAAACTGACATTATTTTCCCAAGAAATTGCTTGGAAAGGAAATAACTACCTATTCACATGTCCAAAAACCTCTTAGATGGCCAAAGGTGGTTTCATGGCCGTATTGGTTGCTTTTTATCGTAATCTTACATGGAATATGCCTTCATTGATGGGTTTAAACATCTGACCTGTGTGGTGGGACTACAATGGAGCCATGGTAGTGGAGAGTGTCACATGGTTTCATGTCGGGCCTTAGTGTACCTTTAGGGTACATAGAGTTATTGTGCTTTTTAATAAAATCTAAAAAAATGACAAAAATATATTTTTTTGTTGACTGTACATGTGCCTATGCAAATGATGATGCAATCATCTATATGATTGTATGGATAGCCGTACACTTGAGGGGGTTGAAAAATTCCCTGAGGGCTTAAGGAAAAATGGTCCAAATTTGATGATTTAATAATTGATCCTTAGGTTTTTGGGCTTTCTA
>VDFB02176353.1:0-25766 GCA_007258455.2 Sequoia sempervirens
ATTACCCACTCCTTGTTGTCGTACTCTGTTTCCTTGTCCCATTTGGTCCATTCTCTGTATTAATTCTGCTAGCTGATCATTAGTCACCCGTGCTTGTTGGGCTGCCCTACCTTGTCCCCTAACCAAAGCATCCAGTAAGAGCATCAATCTGTCTGGAGGTCTCTCATTCCTCTCATTCCTCTCACCTTCATCACCCCTATCTCCCATGTTTCCAATGCTAGATGACCCACTAGATGATTGTTTTGATTGCTGCTCTTCCCTTGATGATGGCCAATGCTCCCAATAGCCCCCTTCTTTTTTCCTACTTCTTTCTAAGTATCTTCTTTCCCTATCACTCAAGCTTATAGAAAATCACACCCACTGGATGGCAGGACCTTATGTGCTTTGATACCATTGTTAATATACGACCCCAAATTCTTTTGTTTTTTTTTTAAAACTTCACCACTGCTGTTATAAATTTCTGAGTGTGTTTGCTTTGGTATTCTCATGTGTTATTCATAGTTTCATCATGCCATGGATAGATAACATAGAACAGAAAATATAACATGAAGCTTGCTGATTGTGAGGGTTTCAGAGTTTGTTTGAGATGTTTTCATTGAGCTTTAAGTACCATTCATCATATTGACATGCAAATTGATAGATAGCTAAATGCAGAGGTAAAAACATATAAAAACTGACTAGTAGAAACAATTACTTTCAGACTTAATTGCTCAGTTTTCTATAACAGAAAATTACAGTCATTCCCCACATCAATACAAACTCAGAATTACAACTTCCAGACCTGAAATATGCTCCTTAGCAGCAGATTGTATCTTCTTATTTGCCACGTGCAACTCACAGGGAATAGGGGCTTCAAAATGTTGCAAAGCAGAGCCGATAAAGTCCATTCAGCAGCTGCTTGAAGGTCTGAGAAATACACTGAAAAATGGCCGACCAGAATATTGGTTATACCCAGAGAAGGGCGCACTCAGCCAAGGGCGACTTGATTTTATTAATTCATTGCTAGCTTCAAAAATACCATGCCACATATCAATAGAATCGCCTTGAGAAGGAGCTTACACAGAAATAATACCCACAAATTGATCTTGAAACCCTAGCAACTTATGAGCAAATCTTCATATTCAGGCCCAATTGCCAAGAACCACAGAAAATGATGAAATCACTCCAAACATTTAGAAAACCACGCCAAAAATGGAAGGAAACCACTGCAAAACAAAAACCATTTGAAAACTTCTCAAAAGAACTGAAATATCTTCATTTTCTAAGCCTAATTTGCAAACCGAAGTCGTGATTTGAATGAAATCACCTTTTTTTTACCGCTTAGGTAGATCTTGCACTAAAACCAAACTTTAGATATCGAGGGTTTTCGTCCTCAACTCCGTTTATCTGACCTCCTGGCGAAAAACCAGCAGCATCTCAATAAGCAGCCAAAACATCCATGAAGAATGAAGCTTCAAAATGAACTTTTAAAGGGTCCTTAACAAATTAGGGCGACCACCAAGTCTTAAACCCTAAACCCCCTTTCAAATACACGCCTCATGAAGCTTTAATTTGATTTTATTTTAATTTTTTGGCTCCAACTATAGCGTAGGCTCGAGGCTTATTTCAACATTCAAAAATGATTTTGTTGCCTTTTAAAACGACTTTAAGTCATTACACTAGGCGCCTATGGTACTTTTCATGTCCCCTTTGACCCTCACCATTAAAATATAAAGTTACTTTATAATAATCCAATTCCGAAGGGGAAATCAAATATTAAAATGCTTCAACCTTAGAAACTGATGCCTCAATTGAAAATACTGCTGAGGGATAACCCTAATTAGGTTCAGCTTACCCAGAATGACTTACTATTTTTAGAAAGTACTAAAAATAGTAAGTAGTGCCCATGACCCAAGCTAGAGAGAAAATTGATATGCTCACAAGGGCTTCCTGAAGATTGAAGCCCAATACTGAACCCCCTACTAAAAATAGCAAGTGTATCAGAATCAGACTAATCCGAAAGAGGACATCGGAAATGGGGACATTACAGAGGTGGGAGGGGGGGGGATTACTATAACAACAATCTTCTACTTTTCACAACTTAATCAACCACAACAGTAATACTTCAAAACTTAATTATCCATAGCAATAACATACATGCAAGATCCAACAAGTAGGAACACAGGATGAACACACGATTTACGTGGAAACCCTTGCGGGAGAAAACCATAGGAAAATATTGCTTATATATATATATATCTTCTTGTAGGCACCAACCTACTTGTTTTACAAATCTTCTTTTGTAGGCACCAACCCACCAGAGACACCAATCCCCACAACTGAGCACCAACTCAGCAAGAGTTACCAATCTCTTCTTTGATAGGCACCAACCTCCAAATTCTTTAAATGATGATATTGTCTTCACAAAGATCTAGTTATAGATGCACTTTCTTTCACACCTTTGGATGATCTAACGGCTATCTCACAAGTGCTCTCCTTCTTGAATTGGCGTGTAATGATGTGCTCACTTTCCTTCACAAGTCTTCTTGATGATTATGCAACAACTTTCCTTCACAAATTTTCTCTCAAATAATACAATACTTTCTTTTACAATTCTGCCTTAACGTCTGCTCTAATTTCACTTACAAATCTGATTACAACTTCTTCACATATATTTCTTCCTTAACCTCCATAAATTTTGATCATAAACTTTTCATTAACTCTGCTCATGCTCTTCAAATAAATTTGCACACATATCTCATATAGATCTGCATATGTTCTTCAATAAAAATAAAAAATATTCTTCATACTTTCTTCCTTTTTTCTGCTTTAAATATGCTCAATATTCAAATAATATTCAATGCTTACTAGCTTCTCACACCTCTACTTTGCCTTGTTTTATACCTTATCAAACATGGCCCTTCGCCCAAAGGTGATGTAAATTTTAATGATCAGATTTAATGCACAGAAAATTAATTCAGAATCAGACAATAACACAGCAGATACCCTGGGAAAACCCTCCTCTTGAGGGAGAAAAACCCAGCAACAAAGATCTCTCTTCTATATATAAATAGAGGCAACAATTCTCTTTACAATGAGGCCAATCACAAGGCCAATATTCTGCACCTACACAAGATGCAAAGACAGATAATAATCTGCACCTCTAAATATCTAAATCTGCCCTTAAAGAAAATTCGCAACCTGCTCTTGAATAAATTCGCACTTGTATCAAATGAATCGAACTTGCTTGATATCTAATGGATGGAATGTGAACTTGTATTTATACATTGTATGAGAGAGGTCGCACCTCTTCAAGAGTAAAGTCGGCCATAATAAAAATATAATTACAAAATAAAAGATGCGAATATCAAGGAAGGTCGGCCCTTTTAGAACTATATTGTTGCCAAGTGAAGCGCCCCTTCACATTAAATATCTCATATAAATAAATAGCCAATAGGCTATATTTATTTATGTCTTCATTCATGGCTGGAAGGATGAACCTGAAGCTGCCATAACATTAATAGGTGACTCTCCAAAGAGGGGCGATCCTTCCAAGAGGGGTCGGGCTCTTCATAAATATATTTTATTATTTTTATTTTCAAATTTAAATCTCCAAAATAGGGCACTGCAATAAGGGGGTCGGCCCCTTCATAAAAAAGAAATTTAATATAATTTTTTTAAGTCACTACATGGGGGTGCTAGGAATCTAAGGGTTGGCCATTAGAAATAGATAAAATTAAATTTTTGTTTCCCTTTGTGAGGGCGACGACTTAATAGAGGGCTGCTCATAAACACATTCAAATGATCTTGATTTTGATATGACAATTTACTTCCTCAACAATCTCTCTTGGCCTTCGAGTTCCTTTCACATCAATGACAACAATTTCCAATTATTCATTCTTGCATTCTTCGACATCAATGACAAAACTATTCATGTCTTGTTGACATCAATGACAATATTTCCAACAAAACCCACTTTTTATCTTTTAGAATTTTTTTATTTCCTTGACCCCTGAATCATTACCCTTATGTAATGTCCCTTTTTCAATTGTGATCAATTCAGTTGACCGTTAGCCTATTTCAGAGACCCGTAGGCTACTCGGAGGGTGAAAATTAGGGTTTCTTTTTTTTGAGGAGGTTGTCGCTTGAAGTTTGGTGATTGGTTTGCAGATTCTTTCTTGATTTTTAGAGAGCTTCGCAGTCGTTTAGCATGCATGGTGTTTTGAGCAACTTTCTAAATTTACTATTTTTAGTAAATTCTATTTCTGGGAGTGGTCTTGTTGGCTTTAGTACAGTTGGCTCTTCTCTGCAGTCAGTTCAGTTGGTATGGTTGTTTTTGGCCTTTTAATCCATTTTCTGGAGAGATAAGTATTTTAATTAAAATGATGTTATATTTTAATGTTATGACCCCTTGGCCTAGCTACATGACTTTATGTTGTTCTGAAAAGGGGGATCTCATGGGTGGATGCATCATTAGGAAGAAATTTAATATTTCTAAGGTGAAATATTGCTCTTAGAGGTGGGACGCCAACTTTTGAAGAGAAGATAATTTTAAATTAAAGAAATATTGCCTTTATGAGTTTGGACGCCACTATTGGAGGGATAAGGGGTTAACTCAAATTTGAATATTGCTTGACTGTTTTGGGCGCCCTTCTAGATGCTTCTGGAAGATGCTTGGCAAGTCTATTTAGGGAGGCCTCTTCTCTTCATTTCACCATCTCTTGTCTTCAGTAATGTTATGTTGCCGAAATGGTAACGAAGTTGCTTCGAGAAAAGCATACCTCCTAGCATAGGTTTGACTTCTTGCTTGAAAGATAGCAACTAGTTGAGAGATTAGTTTGTAGTGGATTTCTTGCACTTGTAGTTGGGTTTCTTGCATATTGTAGCTGAGTCCTTGCATTTTTAGTCAAATTCTGGAGTTGCTGGTTTGAGTTGCTGAATGTGTGTTTTGCTTATAAGTTTCAAAATAAAATTATTCTCATTTTGGGTACCGAATCATTGTGTTTCCTTGTTAGGGGCGACCCTTCTTGTCAAATTGCAGATTTTATTAACATGAAATGGATTTTCTAGAGAGAAATCGCCCCTCCTTGAGGGTCGTACCATTCTGAGCATATCTTGAAATTCGTGCAAAATAAATAATGGTCTTTTGGAGTGGTTTTAGTGTTCCATCTTGGGCGCCATCATCAATAGAACATTATGCATTTGATTTTGTGTCAATAGAGTGAGTTTTGAGTTAGATATATGCATTTTAGTGAATTGCTAGGTTGCTGGTTATTGCATTTTAGTTGCTGGTCTGTCATATCAGACTTAGATAAATGCATCTTTGTGAGGGGTTTGTGACTAGAGAGTCTTGTAAGCTTTGAGGAGATCATATACTTTATTGTAGCATTGGAGAACTTCTAATATTGAGCTCTTGGCAGGCATTCTATCATATTGTAAGCTGATCAGTAGTAATCACAAGATTTCATTTATCTCTTTCACTTACTTATTGTACTACCCGCTGAATAAGTGGAAGAGGCTGGCTTGTCGCCTATTTTACATTTTTGAATTTGCATTGTAATATCATGTTGTTGATCGGCTGAGCCGTCACTGCATTTCATGGATCCTCTGACCATATGCTCGCCCCTCCTCCCACATCGGGTCTTAGGGCGCATTCTTGGTTAGAATTACTTTCTGAACAGCCAACTCATAGGGATCCTCTGACCATATGCTCGCCCCTCCTCCCACCTCGGGTCTTAGGGCGCATTCTTGGTTAGAGTTACTTTCAGTTCAGGACCCTTTGACCATATGTTAGCACCTTGCCCAACTCGCGGATCCTGGTGCACATTCCTGGTTAGAGTTACTTTCTGCATCGTTTTGGTTTTAGAGCTAACCTTAATGGGTGCGTGTTGCATTGTATTTACAATTGAAAAAGCAAATAAAAATTGGTCCGGTTCATTACACCTTACCATAGAGGGTTTTACTATAATTTTGGTGAGCAGATTTATTATTAAGAGGTTTTATGAGAGGACATTCTACTTTATCATGAGAATCCAATACTCTATTGTTATCATTTAAATCCAAAGGCTTGCCATGATGCTTTAACACAGTGGGAGACTTGTCAGACCCAGGAATATTCGCTGGCTTAGCAGCAATCACCACATACTCATCATGACTTTCCTCAACAATATTAAGATGCAACTCTTCTAAGTCAAAGGTTTTATTAACACAATTTTCAGACTCCACATTATCACGTATGATAATGTCATCATTATTATTACCAACACATTTTTATTCACAATCTTTCTCAACAAGGAACAATCTGTTTTCAAGTGCCCATAATTTTTACAATAAAATATGCATTCAACCCATTGAGCCCCACAACTTTACAGTTGTATACAGTCCCATGTAAGGACATAGAAATAATGTCATGTAAACAAACATTATGTTTCAAAGCAATGAGAATCTTCTCATTCATATGCAGTAAAAACGCCCTAGTTTCTTCCAATTTAATCACTTCACCTAACGGCTTTAATACGCATGGAATCAAAAACCACAAACATAGAGAAACACTGCAATTTTCTAACCATTCTGGAGAAGAATTTAACATGACATCATCCAGGGTTGCAATAAAGAGGGATCTCCTAGCATTTCAAAAACCTTTGGTTAAAATTGTTTTTTGAATATTATTGTTTTTTAAACAAAATAGAAAAGGTCCCTTTTGAATCATTCGACAAAAGGTAACATGCAATCCTAATTTTTTTCCCCAAATTGTGGCCAGCCATTCGTCAACAAATTTCCTTGTGGGAAGCATATCTGAGGTTAAACACATAAAGAAAATACTAACTGATCTTAATCTAGATTCTTCCTTTTACAAGACTTCCTCATGTGGAAACAACATTATAGTAACAAATTACTTACCCTGCATGCCTTTTGATTGGCCTTGAGCTTGATGGAACTCATCATCTTTAACCATGAACTCAGCCTCTTCATCGACCTCAGTCCGCTCACCCACCACCAATGCATCCTTGAATGATTTACCATACAATCCTCAACTCCTAAAATCATTTTCACCCCCACTATCCATTAATTACATATCACCTACCTCTGAATTAAACCAAACCTCTTGCAAGGCCTTATCATGCCTGAGTGTATGATCCAAGAGAGTGCTTGATTGAAAGCTTTCCAATATATATTAATAAAGAAATTCAGAACAACAACCATAGAATAAGGACCCCCACTAGACCAAAAACGCAACACAAAAACCATATACAAAATCACACAAACTTGAACACAGACAATAAAGGATACAAGAGCACAAGATGACCAAGAAGCATGAATAGATGCAGAGAACAATGGAGGATGGCTTTTCATCTTCCAAACTAGAGCTTTCACCTTCTCTCCTTTTTCATTCTTTTGATCAACAAATTGGTTTTTTTATTGTTTTGGGGGCAGGTTCTCCTTGGGTTGGCCCAAGTTTGGCCCAGTTCACCTAGAGTTCTGCCCGTGCACACAAGCGAACCTTGGCCAAATCCAGAGTGGGATCTATATGTGGTCAAAATTGGTTTTTATATGAGAGGGGTTGTGGCTAAGTCTGGTAAAAAGTGCAGATATATGCTTCTTCTGGGCAAGGGAGGGAAAGTGTCTGGCAACTTTGATATTTTGTAATTCTTGAACTCATTGATTCTCACCTATTTTACCATCCTGCCATTTTCCTTTGTTCAAAACATGGTTGCCATTAAATCACTTGCATCAAGTTGGGGTCTTCTGACTGTTCTTATAAATCACTGTAACAATTTAGGTGAAGGTAGCTTAAAATATTGTCATCTATTGTTGTTCAATAGATAATTATATTTTGTCATCTAGAAATATGTATGCAAATAGTATTTTTAAGGTGTAATTTTAATAAGTGAAAACATGCTCAGTGAAGTGTAAATCTATCTATTTAATAATGCATGAGAGTTCTTAAGAATTATAACATTGGTGGAGTGATGGGTATGGTGCAAACATTCATGACTTCAATAGTAATCCAACATAATAAGCTCAGTTATCTGGGCGCATTATTATCAGATCTATTTTGGACTATGGTTGTGATTTGATTTGGAACTTTTTGTCAATTTTAATCATAATAAAAAATCAATTTGTTGATTTCCTTTGAAAATTAACAAAACTTGGGCAGCATAAAGGACAAAAATTAATTTATCCAAAATTTGGCAAATTAAATCAAATATAGGTTCTTTGGCAATGGTGGCTTTCCATTTTATGTTAATCCAAAATTTGACCTCCAGGGAAAGGAATCCAAGCTGTTTCCTGGGTGGTTTGATCTCTAACAGCAAGAGGTGTTGTGGTTTCAACAACATTGTGTTGCATTGGCTTCTGCATTGATAATAAGAGTTGTATTCTTCCAAACTTAATCTTCAAAATTCATGGTCTTTACAAGTGGTTGATGCTTTTGTTCATGGCGATGTAAAATTTCGTTAATTCATGTTGACTGCAGCTTCTTCTTGTTCATTACAGCATACTCATGACACTTAGGAAGCATAAACAGAAAAATGATTTAGTTTGAAATGTTGTAAGCCAACCTTATAACTTCATACATATATATATATAGATATATATAATATTCAGAAGTGCATTAAACTTACTATAAATATATGTTAAGGAATCTATTTATATATATATATATATATAATATTCAGAAATGCATTAAACTTACTATAAATATGTGTTAAGGAATCTATCTTTAGAAAAATTTCTTGAATATTGTTTCTTGACTTATTCCGTCAGGTAGATTTATAGGTCCAGTGCTAGTAGGCTTCAATTTTGATGTGGCCTATTTGGATTGGAGCCCGAAACATGCATGAGGCTATTGTTATTCTGGTGAGTTTTGATGGTGTAGACACCCTTTGGGAACGCCTTCTGAATCTAATGTATTTGTCACTGTATGATGACCCTGGTTAGAAAGGGGTGGTGTTTTCTTCATACCCTAACAAAAATTGAGGACAAATAATCACAGCAAGCATATGCAAGAACAAAGTGCATGCACAAAATCTATTCCAATTAAGTGCGAAGTGGTGGATTCTTGTTATGGTTTATAAAATATTATGAGTTATATTGCATTATCTGAATATTAGCTCAGTTAATTTTGAAAATGTCTATTTTTAAAGAGCATAAAGGCATTTAATTACAATATTTTGTTCACATTGCTTGGTTTTCTGTTGAAGTTAAATCAACCTTTCTGTTTCAATGATCTCAGGTACAATTAAGGGTCTTGCAAATGACCAACTAGAGGAGATTGGTTGCCAAATCATTCTTGGTAACACATACCATTTAGCACTTCGACCTGGTGCTGATTTGATTGATGAGCTTGGTGGTCTCCACAAATTTATGAATTGGGCAAGGGGATTGCTTACAGATTCTGGTGGTTTTCAAATGGTTGACTGTTGCCTTTTCTTGTTTTTTAGCTTTCCTTTCCCCATGGCATTCCCCAATTTTGTTTGTCTAATTTAGTCTGACATGGTCTTTGGTTCTTCCTGGCATGTTCTCGGGTGTTTCATTTGACATGCCTACATTCATTTGATCACGTTTAAGTTTTGGACAAGCTTGCACAATTATTTAATGGTTCCTTGTTATTCTCGTGTTTTCATTTATAGAAAGGTACTCTTTCTAATAAAAATGAAACTCCAATGCTCAAAATTTAGTTCTTATGTAATTTCTTGACGGGCTTTTAAACTAACCTGATACAAAATGTTCAAAAACCAAGCAAAAACCACCCGGGGCCAAATTTGGCTCGCAGCTTAACACAGGATATTCAAGTCTTGTTACCTGTTTCAATGTTCTCTCCTTGTTAGTGAAATGTGTCTTCTTTGGCAGTGATACAAGCTGACTTCCTCTTCATGTTGCTGCTTTCCTCTTTGCAAACGATAAAGACCATTATTGCCCTATTTTGGTCATATTTGGTCATCAATAATATTTCTTTATTTCGTTTCCAATATGGTCATTGATATGAATCTAAAGGCAGATTATTTCCATACTAAAATAAGTAGAGAATTCTAGGGGACTATCTTGGACAAAAAAACAATGTTTATCTGAGTCTCTTTCTTTATAATGTTACAGAGTCACACACACTCAGACACAATCTTATTTTTATTTTCTTCTAGGAAGCTTATCCTATTCTATCTTAATCTCTGCATTCTAAGTGCATATTTCAATACCAGATTCATCTATGCCTGGCGCTGCTTGTTAGCCTTGTCAATAAATCTGCTAGTCATGCAGTCAATATGTAAGAACATGCATCTTATATCATTTTATAGCTAAAATCGCTTGTCCAATTTCTACCTTATCCTTACAAAAAATTGAATCTTCGAGTTCTTAGGGATAATCAATTACAAAAAATTGAATCTTCTAGTTCTTAGGGATATTCAAAATTTCAATGCATCAAGATGTATTTTGTAGTTTCTACACAGTTCCTTTACTCATGTAGGGTCACTATGAATCTTTTAAGTAGGCACTCTTGGGGTGGTTAGATGTTCATTAAACTTTTGTATTTTTGTTTATCTATAAATTTCACCCAAATGTATTGCTTATTATCATTCATTATTGGCAGAATAATATTTGTTTTGAATGCTTCTCTTGTGATTCCTCCTTTTGTTTTCTCAAATTTGATATAGTTTAGTTTTGATAGGCTATGTCTTTGTATTTTCTCCCTGGGAGATTTATCCATGGTCTCATAGTGGCAACAATCTTGCCGGGTCTTTATTCAGTTGTATATATTTGTTACAGCAGTAAGGACAGCCGTAAGTCATGTGTTGGTTATTTATTTTGACTTATTTGACATATTTCACCCATTGCCTGTACCAATCCATCTATGTGCATGCTTGGAATATGCCAATGAGGCATAATGTCAGAATATATGCAAATGTTACATATTGAAAAGGAAAGACTAAATAAATCGATGGCTCTGATAAAATGCTGGGAAAGGAGTGATGTTCATAGTAGATGTGTGTGGATGCTAACATATCCCTATGATACAGTAAGTTAAGTGCAATACGGTTAGTTTCATTTGTTACATGCACTTAACTGTTAAAAGGCATCCTCAATATTGGCAAGGAGCTAAGTGGTAAGATCTCACCAAGATGTCAAGTTCAGAGTAATGATGCACTGAATCAGGACCAATCCATCCAAAACGTATCTTGATAGATGCCACTATTGAAATGATCTCCAAATAATGATTCTGATCTTGATTCCCAAAATATCTTGAGAAATCCCTCAAAACTGAGGCAAGTGGAAATAGGTCGAGATTGCCCAAGACCAAATGGTTAAAACCACCATCTATGCTTATCAAAATAAAGTTTGATGGAATAACAAAAGGTGACTCGATATTGGCTAGTTGAGGTGGAGTCCCTTGAGATCATTTGGGGCAGCCTATTTTGATTTGTACAATACATATTGGCAGGGATACAGATAATCAAACAGGAATGTTGACACTCCTTAAGCTTACTAAAATAGGCCATGATAGAGGATTGCTGGAATTATGGGACACAAGGTAACTATGATTCTAATAAATGCTCTGAAAAAAGAAAATTGTAGAGCTTGAGGACAAATGTTGGCATCCAAGAGGCAATCAAGTTTTGATATTCTTGACTAAGTTAGGTTCAATCACATTGAGAGAAAAAGCAATCATGTGGTTAATCAAGATGCAAATTATGAGATTTTCTTGTTTACCATAACTTTCATGAATTGGTAATTGCTCCTTCATTTTATAATTTATAGAGAATTTAATAGCCTTAGTCAAGGACTGTTATGGTAGCCTAGAATAGAAATGGACTGAAAATGTGTAGGTAAATTATTAATTAGTAATTACCCTACACATCTACTAAAAATAATATTAAATAAAGAAAGAGAAAAGAAGATCGCAATGGATTTCACATATGATTAAGAGAGAATAAAGATTATATACTGATAACCAGAAATAACCAAAAGTAGGTCAAAGGAACTCAATGAGTACATTGGTTGCGATAGATAAATATCATATATGAGGGTAGAAAACATCTACAATTAAGAAATTGGCTAAAATCAAATCTTAAATAAAAGTAAACATAACAAAAGAGGTAAGTCTAAAGTGGTTACATCTTAGAACTTTGTCATTGGGTATTGTAAGAACTTTGGCCAAACCTGAACTAGTCTGCACCAGGTTTTGATCCTGGTTTGGATCCTTCTTGGGTTTGCGCAAGGTCTTGTACCAAGGATTTGGATTTGGCTTGGGAGAGGACCTTGCGCGAACCTAGGGAGAATCCACTTGGGACCCAAACAAACCAATTTCTTAATAAAAAATGATTAAAAAAACAAAACAAAAAAACGCTTAGTCTTGATTAAGGATGAGGGGCACAAGGCTCCTAGATAGTGGGAGTGGCACTAGTGCTGTTTGTTATTCCAATGAACTAGTTGATGACATTGATGCACTTGAAGAAGAGCCATTTGATGATTTCTATTGATTTGTACAAATGCACTGATATAAATCTTTTTGATTAACTTTAACGTTTGGCAATTGACAATGAATTATCAATAATCAACCATTTTCTATATTTAATTTTGTACATTTTGAACAAATAATGTATATTTCTATAAAATTGTTAATATTTTATATATATTATATGACTGAACCCAAACATACTGAAACCTGGGGAAAGAAATTGGTGAATGACCAAATCTGAACCCAAACCCAAAGACAGACCCAAAAACATGAAACGTAAGTATGAGTAATCAGTCATGTTTTTGAGGGAGGGGTGTGCCATGTATCCAGCCACATGTTTATTCCTCTATCATACCTTGTAGTACACTCAAAGGTGTTTGTGCCGTTATGGTAGAAGGTTTACTGAACTCATGATGAGTGCCTTATCCATGCCATCTTTTCTACAGTTTAGACTAATATTTTTCATTTGATGGAGGTGACTGAGATTTGAAGAGTGAAGGCTTGTGGCAACACAGATTCTGTCAGGCTGCTAGCATGAAATCATTTGGTTTCTATAAAAGCCTTTTGATGCGTTACATATTTTTGTGTCATCCAGTTCTTTACTTGCTGCTTGGTTGGTTTTTCCATGCCTTCAGCTGTGCTGCTTGCATGATTGAGGGCTTAGTGCCAGATATTTGTTGAGGATCTAGGGGGTGGTGCTGGGTCTCTGTTTCTTGCATGTGCATTTTGAAGTTGAATGGAATCTTCTGATGGGTTGTGAATCTGTGCCTACAGGTTTCATGCCCTTGCTGGGCCCCTGCGCTCAGGACTGCTTATTCATTTCACATATGAGATGGGGATCCCTGTTTTTGGTCCTATTGCTGGGCCTGGCTATCGCCTAGATCAGGTTGGCGGTTGCTTGAAACTTTAAATTAAACTATTTAAAAAAAAAAGTAATTAGAAAAGTAGAGGAAAGACATATTTCCCATATGTGCTGACCTCCCATTGGCTGCAAATCTCACTTCCTCTTCCTCTTCTTTCTACCTTGCTTTTCCTGTCTCTTCTTGTTTCACTTTTGCAAAATAAAATGGGTTTAGAGGTTGGATGGGTTGAATGGTGGTAGGGGCTCCAGCATAGGATTAGATCATGTTCATTTTATTGGGGGGGCATTGTTTCTCTTTAAAAGACAGATATGAATGCTCTTGTTTGGGGATGACCCCCTTTATTTTCAGTTTGGGGGAGAGCCAAGGGTTGTTTTTCCTTGTTTCTCCATCTCAAAAGCATCTTAGACATCATGCTCAAGTGGGAAATGCATCCCTATGGTACACTGGAAAGATAAAAAGTAAAAAAAATGAATCTAGGACCTAGGGTTATTGAAAAAAACTTGTCTTCTAAAGTTAATGTAAAAACAAAAAAATTAGGGGTGGTTTTAAATTTGAAAATCTAAAAAACAAAAAACAAGTACAATCATTACCTCCTATGGGATGGCTGAATTTGAAAGAATTAATCTTTTATCAGCGATTTGATCTGATAACCAAAAAGCACTGTGCCTTAGTAAGGGTGGGTGTACTTTACAGATTGTTCTAGTTGATCTTTGCATGTGCTCAGAATTTTCTAGCCTTCCTATGCTTTGACACCTCCAAGAGATTGAAAGGATTAGTGGCTGATAAAAATTTTTGGCAGCTTTTTTGAATTGGAAAATACTTTAAAACCACACATTTAAGTTCATTATTTGAATCAACCAAGATTTTGTTTGATAAAAATTGCAAGTTTAGTTGGATAATACGTGGGTTTGACTGCTGTGATGTGCAGTGGTTCAAATTGCATGAGGAAATGACTGCTTGACGACTAAATGTGGTTGCTTATATGATTTCCTTGAGTAATGTTACTATGCTGTTGATTAAGAGACCAATGTTATTAGAAATTTTTTGAGCAGAATTTCTACTATAAGGGTTACAGTTCTGATTCTATATGATGGCAAAACATAGTGATACACTGTTACTAACAAAGTTATGAAAGACTCGACTCTTATATATCTTTTTGGATTCAAGTATTCAAGGTTTTTTTTGTTGTTTTCTTTGGTGGCTCCAATATGATACAGGGGGGTTTTCAGGTCCAAGAAGCCATGTGTGGTTGCAGTTCCTCATTTCATTTTGCATTCTGTCTAAAGCTCTTTGTTGTCCAAAGACAATGGCATGGGTGATCTGAATTGGGTAGAAAATTTTGTTTCTTAATCATGCCGGCAGCTTGTAGCAGGAGACAGCTTTCTTCATATAGAATGGAGCTTCCTCCAGATAGTTGTTTGGTTTATTTTGCTTGAAAGAGGATTCAATAAGGATGTGTGATTGGCACTTGGCCTAAAATGTTCTACATTAAACATGTAGAGTTGCATTGTCCTTTTTGCCTCGTTGGTTTTAAAAGAGGTTGAAGATTGAAGGTGAGAGCAAAGCATTTTTTGAGAGAAGAGTTCTGAATTTTGGCTTTTGATTGCTGATTTTAAGTGGCTGACAGTACAAGGAGGGAAAGCAAGAATAAAATATATATATTTTTTGTAAATGGATTTATTGCTTTATTACTTTTATTTTGTTTTGTGATCCAAACATGCTTTAAGTAAACAAGGATACACCTAGGTGAGTGCATCCAGTTTTCCTTTTCTTTGTAGGTTTGGCATTCCTTAACCTCAGGTATACTAAGGAACAAAAAACTTAAAAAAAGATTTGCATTCTATGATTTACTTGTATAGAAATATGTAGAATGAAAGACGTTTTTGATTTAAGTTGAAGCTTTTATTGATAATTAGGATATTGTCAGTCTTTTGTAGGTTTCATTGGTTCCCATTGATCAACATTTTTGATCCTTTCAATATAGTTACTATGTATGACAGTTTGAAAAGTGTTGATATTTGTATTCTATATATGATTATCACTTCTTGTTGTTTAACAATCTCAACATTAAATACCTCTTATCCTTTTTTAATTTGTTTACAAACTACTTTTTGCTGCAGTGTTTGATAGAAGTGGCCGTGTTTCAATTTCTGTATCTAATGAAGAGTAAATATCAAATGTTTTAGTCAACAAGATTCAATTCCCATTTTTGCAAACTTTTTTTTCCTTTGTTGACTTGCTTGACTTTAACAAATGTGAGAGGTCTCATCTGTAATTTCCCCTTTTTTTTGTGTAATGAGAGATTATGAGGGAATAAAAATTAAATTAAATTATTTATAAATGTCCATTTAAAATTAATCTAAGGATAACTTTATTATTATTTAATTTAATTAAAGTGGCTAATATTAAATATGGTGGTAAATTATTAAATAGTCACTTTGGGAAAAGCAAAAGACAATAATAAAAAATTAGAAGGTGGTGAAAAGGAATTGATAATGATCTTTGGAAAATTATTATGAGGAAGGAAATTGGAGAGCTTTTATTACAGATTCCAAGAAGCTTGAGGACAAAAACCCTGAGTTTCAAGGTGGATTTGGACAAAACCCCAACTCCATCGGATGGTGGACTCGCTCAGGATTCACACTACGCATCGATGACCAGTTGACTAATTGTGGGAAATTTGCAAAGTCTTTGAAAAAGACATTTCAAATTCATGGTTTGATTTCAGGTTTAATAGTTTCTTTTCAAAATTTCTTCAATTATAATGAATGCAAATAAAGAATCCATGGTTAAGATCTGACATAAATTAATTGTAGAGGTATATAATATTTTGGATGACTGAAGCAAATACTATTGGTAGCCGTACGATTCCTATATCTTCTCTAGAGGAATCGACTCCTATTACCAATGTCTAAGAGTCACACGCAACCCACCCAACAATGAAATTGTTTAGTTATGCTGCTCAAAAGGGTGTTGAATTATCTTTGGAATCCAAGGAATGATGTGGCACTGCCAAGTAGACAAACACATCCGCCAACCCTCATATAAGACAAACAAGAGAGTCACAGTTATACACCACTATAATATAGCATTGAAGCTTTCATAAGGGGTGATTCAAATGGGTAGTTGTGGGTGGTGATATATTTATTCTAGTCGCAGATTAGATGCAAAGCACCATATTCCTGAAGGTGACGTGGCAGGGAGGAGACGACTCCAGGAATAGTCAAGGAATATTAGATGCATAAGTTGGTTTGAAGCTAATGAAGGTGGAGATTATTGTGCAAAAAGTGCTGCCACTCTACAAGTATTAATACCACCACATACACATGCGACTTGTATGGAAGGAATTAAGGAGTTGGGTGTAGTTCATTTTGGAGTTGCCACTATAGGATAAGGGGAGCGAATAAGCTACTGCCAAACATCATAAAGAGTGGGAGTTTTTATAAGAAGTGGTCAACCAAAGATAATCGTGTCTCTTCCTTGAGTCGTTGTGTTTGACCAAATGAATTGTTATTGGTTTTGAACTTGTCAGGGGTGTTGTTATTAGTATCCAAGGATGGCGATAGTGTTCCAACTCTTAATACAAACCAATCTTCAGTACATGAGTGGCACAGTTGGTATTCCAATCTAGTGGTGATAAAGAAATACAAACCTCATTTCCAGCTCTGAACATTATTGGAAGTCAATTACAATCATCTATCAATCAAGGCATGAGGTTGCTAAGGAAGCTGTAGTTGCTACAACAACTTTAAAGGTTAGAAATTTCATTGCATCTATATCTTCTAAAACTCTGATTTGTAATTGTTGATAAGAGAATGAATATGCCATATTTAAGTGGAAGTTGAATTAATGTTTTCTATAATGATCAAGAGGAATGTTATGCAATGAGTTCTAGCTGATTTTATATATCAATTATCACATTTAAACAAGTGATTTCCATTAAAAGTGAACTTAGAACTACTAGACAGTCCAACATTGCAAAGTGTTTGATGAAATGTCAACACACTAAGTTCGAAGGTTGAGAGTGGAAATTGAGAATTTGAGGCAGAGTTCTTCATCATCTTTTTTAATTTTTTTTTTCTAAAATTGATATAATTCCTTGTTTTAAACTTCCTTTCTTAGATAATCTTTCAAAGAGCCCTTTCAAATCCATTATGAGGTAAATATTTTATACATTCACGATCTTGACTATTCCGGCATTACTTTTCATCATATTTTAAAAAAGCACTTTATGGAATTGGCTAATTCCATTCTTGTTCTTGAATTTTTTTGCACCAATTACATGGATCTTCCTTTGTCTGAAAGATTTGCTAGGTAATTATCAACATCAAGAGCCATTAGTAACATTGAGCAACATGAGCAAAACTCAAGTGAATGTAGGATGAAGTAGGATATTCATCCGACATTACTTTTCATCATATTTTAAAAAGGTACTTTATGGAATTGGCTAATTCCATTCTTGTTCTTGAAATTTTTTCCACCAATTACATGGATCTTCCTTTGTCTGAAAGATTTGCTAGGTAATTATCAACATCAAGAGCCAGTAGTAACATTGAGCAACATTAGCAAAACTCAAGTGAATGTAGGATGAAGTAGGATATTCATCAAGACATTAAGGATTATTGAAAAAAAAAGTATCTATATTGGAAACCCAAGGCAATAATTGATCGTGTCGAAGGAAAACATCATTTGACCCTTCAAGGACAAGAAACGATCTTTATTTACTAATATGTAGTGCAATCTCCAATAAGCTATATTGCAAACCTAGAATGTGTTATGAGACTTTCCTTTGACATTGAACACTATTTTAGAGATTAAAACTATTCCCTATGATATGGCTCAAAAAGAGTCTACCAAGATGTAAGACCCTCCTCATTCTCTAAATAGACTATGGCAAATTGTGCAACAAAAGAATCCAAGTTAGCACACTCAAGGTTACATCTCGGTACCTTATTGCCCTTTGTACTTGTCTTGCTTATTTGATAGGAGTGCAAGTTGGAATGCACATAGACCAACTTTGATAGTTTTGCAACCTATTGATTGCCCTTAGCTGAGTGGATAAAGGAGTATGTGCTCCAATTTTGTTCAGTTGAAGAGCTTGCAACCTCTTGAGATTGGAGACAAAGTCAATACAACATTTGCACTTATAAAACATAATATATAGCTGTTAAAGAAAAGTAAGAAAGTTAAAAAGTAAAAAATGTATCCTTATTTGTAGAGGCTATAGATAAACATAGCCTTGGGCATGGAGCTACCGCCATGTATAACCATCCTTAAACTTGACTTGAAGAGTGCTAAGATTGAGATTCCTTGAAGTTATAAAACTTCAAAACTCACCCATGATTCTATATCCAGATCTTAGAAGAGCCTAGTGAATGCTGCCTTTTACTCATCACTAACTTCAACATTTCTATATGGTGACACTCTCTTGAGCAAATAAATTATCCTTGTGTTATAATATATGGGTGACAAGGCAAATGCTAAGAGATGCAAAGGTGCAGTCAACTTGTTCCAACAATCAACGATAATTGTTTGCACCCATTTGAAAAAGTGTATTTGTGGGGTAATTCTTCATAGCAGTATTATGTCCATTATATTTTGTATCATGGAGTCCATGTCATCATATATGTTGCACACACAAAGTCGATCCATATCAATAAACTTGATGGTACTCATGATGGGCTTAGTGAAACTCAATATGTAACCAACATGAGCCCACCAATCATCATCTAGGATCAATGCTTTGACCTTTTGGACTCTTGCTAAATTTGATTGGCTCCAAACACTTAAAAGGTTATTAATGACTATGGTGCTTAATGCCTCTCGCACCTTCAAGAGTCATCTCAAGAAGATTGTGTGTAATGTGAATCGAGTCTAAACAACCTGATATGGTATAAAAATAATTAAAACAAAATTTAAAAGTAGAGTACATGATTAAAATTTATAGGAAACATAAAATAAATAAATAAAATTAATTATTGAAATTTCATAAACTTACCTTCAACTTCCCCAACTTGGAGGACTTGAATATGGCTTGTGACATATCAAGATTTGTCACAAACATATGAATTTCGTTAGCCCTAGTGTAAATTTCTTAAGTCCACTTGATGGCATGCCTCGCCAAAGACAAGAGGCCGCTGACTTCGCATGACTTCAAAGGGTGAGAATAATCACAGAAATAAAGGAATTAAAGCCACTTCCAAAAAGACTTAAGTAAATAATAATAGAGGTGGCGTGAATGGAGGAGATGCTAGCATAAAAGAATTGAATTAAGATTAAACTAAAAGCTTATGCCAATGATTAGATTAGAAGGGGTGTGACTCCTTCCAATGTGAAAGGTTGTGACTCCCTCATATATGAGATACAAAGGGAGGATCATTTTATTGTGAAGAGATCATCAATCAGTCAACAAGCTATTAATCATTCAAGCATTTTCTCATCAATCCATCAAGAAATATCAATCAACAAAGATCAGTCAAGCAAACAGCAATAAATCTATCAATACATCAAGCAAGCAGTCTTGAATTTGAGGAAGTGTCTTGCAAATAGGGAGGATGAAAACCCTTCCAAATTCATGAGAGATTAAGTACAAAAACCCTTATTTCTCTTATCATGTTTGGACGAAAACCTAAATCTTGATCGAGGATGAAAACCCTCCAAGGTGGACTAAGAGTTTTAAGGACAAAAACCCTTGAATACTCTTGGCAAGTTAAGGACAAAAACCCTTGATATTGCCACTGCTGAGTTAGGGATGAAACCTCTGATTCAACAGATTTGAAAGCATCTCCGAAGAATTCAAGATACGATTGATTTTAAGAATTATGCTATGACTTATTGATCTGAATATTAATTATAATAAATTCATAATTTTTGACAAAGCTATTATCATTTTGAGTAAGGATTATCGTTTTAAGGAAAAAATGAAGAATATCCTAATGAGGGACATTACACTTGATCTGTGTGCCCGTCTTTAGCATTGCCAAGTTGAGTAAATGGACAACACATGGTGTTCAAAGAATGTGTCCATATCTTGCCTTTACCAATAAACTTGCTACTTCACAATTTTTAGTGTTGTTTGATGTGACTTGGACAACATTTTGAGCACCTACCATCTTAATCACTTTTATGAAGATGTTTGCAATTAAATTTTCCTTCAAAAACATTGCCCTTTTAGAGCACACTTGAATGACATTATTAAGGGCCTAGTTTTGCAATCTTTCCATCCATTAGAAATGATGGTCACTCTTGTTTCAATCCATGAATCCTTGATTGGCTGTAATGATGTCTCTACAAAACCTTTTTTGTTTGCCAATAAGGTGGTGGACACCTTTTTGTACCCAAGACTTATATAACTTGTAAGTGTCTAACTATTTGTAGTCACCATTTCGTGCATATAGGATGATCTCACATGGTTGAAAAGAAGCCCATTGGTGTAAATGCAACACAGAATGAGCTCGTCCGCAATGTCCCTTGTCTGATTTTGAAGTGGCCTTGCTAATGGGCTTGTTTTGTAGGAAACAAAGGGGCCATCATCTTCTTGGGAAGATGGTGTTGCAATGAAAGGATGTGTGGCAGCTACTATTGGAGAAGTAGAAGATGGCTTTGTTGGTGGTTTGTGTGATTCCTTTTTGGTTGAAGGATGGGATTTTAATTTTTCTCCCTTAGTTGCACTATTTGCTTCTTACTCTTTGATTTAAGAGAGAATTTGTTCCTTTGACAACCTATGCTTGTTTAGCCATGGACACATTCTTAATCCTTGGTTGGCCTTTACACACAAGTGAGCTTTCACTTGATTGTACGAGCTCTTACACTTGTTATGGCATTGAGACCTCCACCAACAAAGCTCACCTCCACCTCCAGCAAACTGCTCAATCATCATGAGATGTCACCAAAGAGGTGAAGCTTGGTCAAATTTGAGAGTCCTTTTTTTCCTCAAGGTCATTAAACTAGAACTAGCAGCTATTATAAACTATATAGATACCTGCACCTACTTGTTTAAAGTAAACAAACACTAGGAAAATTAGAAAAATGTAACTCTAGGCTAGGTCAACATAGAAAAAATAAAATAAAAAACAATATAACTGTACGATATGTTAAAAAATGAACAACAATTTACGAAACAACAATAAATGTTTGAAAAAATCAAAAGGGAGCTTGGAAGTAAATTTTAAAAATTTGCAAAAATATTAAAAATACTTTAAACAACTTAGTTGGAATGGGAAATTTGGAGTGATAGGTATTTGTCTTTGTGGGTTAGTTTCTAGGTTTTCTTTTTATGTTTTAGGGTTTTTTCTTTTTAAAAACGTGTTTTATAAAAACCATTTTTTTGTAGCCTATTGCATGTGGGTTTGTTTGAGTATTAGCCAAATTTCCATAGGGTATGATTTGGTCAGCTTGAATACACTTGAGTATGTCTTCAAGTTGCTTGGGATGGGCTTGGGGTGGACCAGAGGGGAACTTGTCACTAGAATCAGGCCCAATCCTATTTCAATTGAGTATAGGTGCCAAGATTACCAAACATGACAACATAACTTATATCCAAGGGTCCACGAACATGCCTCCCTAGCCCCAAGCTTGGTGTTCCAAAAATCCTAGGGTTTGTTCTCCCTCTATCCTTGACCCCTAGGCCCCAATAAGGAGGCGCCCCTAGGATGCCCCGATCAAGTGGGAATCTCCCAAAGTCATCTCCCTTTTGGGGGATGTTTGATACCATCCTTGGGATGGTGTGGGGGTCGCCTAGGCTTTCATTGACTATCCTTGAGACATCAAGGCATTTCAACAGTCCAAAAAAACTAGTTAAATAAATTTAAATAACACAATTTTTTTAAATGATCAAATCTTTGGCATGCATCTTGCCATATAAAAGAAAGAATATAGACACAAGGGAATTGCAAGTTAGAAGCAAGGAATAAATTATAAAACCACACAACCATCAATGAGAGTTGGGGACTTGTTGAATGGAAAACAAATTTGTGATCTCATCTTTTTGGGGGTCAAAGGTTTATTTGAATGGTAGATAAGAGTCTTGTTCTAGATGGAGTTCAAATCAATGCTAAACTGCTAATCCAAGTGAGTTAAATTCTCCTATATTGTAATTTAATCCATCTCAGACTGACATTGTATTGGTTCATGCTTATATTTTTAGTAGATATATTTAAATGTTCACTTTTTCAAATTGCAGCTTCTATCATGTAGGTGGTGTTTTTCACTGTGTCCAATTATGTGATCATCACCTAGATACAATGAGTGCTAAGTGGACCATTCATGCTTATGAGAGATGTGGTTGAAATATAGGTCAATGACTTTGACTCAAAAACTACGCAATTGAAGTTCAATAAAAAAATTACATAATTGTAGCTTCTTTTAGTTTGTCTATGCTATTTTTCTGTACTTTTAATTTATTTGTATTTAGAAATTCAATTATTAATTTTATATATTATTTCAATAGCCTTTCTCCTGTTCGGATGTGAATTCCAACCTTTCATTTTCAGACGTTTCATCTCCCTTGTTCTTCAAATGCAAAGAGGGAAGGTTTTTGGATGCTACATCTTCATTGACGAGTCTTGTATAAATTGGTGATGGACGCTTAGTTTCAAGATGGATCAGTAGTCTCTCTTAGAGCTATTGGACTGTTTTGTACAGTCATGTATTCCTGCAATTAATTAAGTGAAGGAGAAACCTGTTTTCCTTGTGGATGTAGCCATATAGAATTTGGCAAACCACGTTAATTTCTTGTGTCTCTGTGTGCTATTTTGTGTCTTTGTTTATTTTGCTGCTGGTATTTTGTGTTCATTTATTTGTCTTATTTTAACAATTGGTATTAGAGCCCAAAGAATCGGGTAAGTCACTTGCATAGAGGGACAAATGGAGGAGACAAACAAACGGAGAATTGAGAAATTCTTAGGACAAAATTTTGGAATGTGGAAGCTGCAGCTCAGAGCTCTTTTAATTCAAAAGGACCTTTCGATCACGTTGGAAGGAAAATAAAAAAAGCCAATTGCAATGAGATATCCCTACTAAATCTAACCCAAAAACTCATTTTTCAGAGTGTTGACATTTCGTCAAACAGTTGTTGTGCAAACTCATGAATTCTTTTTCTGACTGTTTCTGATTTTCTGAGTTTTGTTTGATTGCTTTTGATGTTTGGTTGAGTGTTTTCAATGCCAATAACATAAAGGAAATGCATAGAATTGATATATAAATGATTACACAACATAAATTGATAAACCCACTTCCATTTATGCCATTAAATTAAAGATATAAGGTCTGATTAAAATGACAGTTATGTCTGATATGAAAATTATCAGACTGTAACAGCTTTATTAAACCCAATACAAATGAAAGATTTGAATACCCAATATGCCAATAACATACCCGTTCTATGCCAGCATGAAAATACAATGTATGAAGGCTGATATGAGCATGATAACAATGGTAGAAGACTGAAATAGAATGTGAAATATGCAGCTACAGGTCTGATCGTTGTTATGGAAGTGCTGATATGAAATTGGTTGCCAAAATCAACTTCAAATGCCCATGAAACCCCTTCCAAATGATGGTGCACCAACTAGAAATGGTACGGCTGGTATGGAAGATGTCAAATCCTCAATGTAAACTTGTCAAGTGGCTGGAATAAATCTACAATGATGATTGTGCCACAAACCCTACGTGCACTTGGCCAAAAATTGTACAACCAACAAGTGAATGCAAACATGTGATAGTATTGGCCTAGTTGAGACTCAATCTATCAATGGCTGCACCTGATCTGAAGAAATATGCTGATATAACACTGCTGCAAACTCAGGCCTAAAAATTAAACACCTGAAACTCCTCCAATGAAGCCCAAACAAAGACCCAAGGTAGGTCCTCCTCAAAGGTGAACTGGGTTCTCGTCCAATTCATGATAGCCCTTGGGAGTTTTCGTTCCCAGAAGACTGAAACCAAGCTGAAACCCTTCTCCAGAGCTCAAACTTGTAAGTGCTGATATGAAAAATGACAAATGAATGCCAAAATAGAAGCCCAAAATTCACTTTATAACCTCCCATGAGCTTTTTTATAAAAGATAATAAAATATTCCTCCTCAAGGGTCTTTTCCTCATCAAAAGAAAGGGCCATTTTTTAAAAACAACTTTGTTTCACTAGGATGGGGGCAATTTTCACTATTCACTTTATAATTCTCTATTACTATTCACTTTTACTATTCCATTAAAGCAAACTTTAATATTTTCAATTTATCCCTGGATTCAACAACTGAACTCAAATTGAAAGGCTCGTAAAGCTCCCGGCTAGGCTCCGCATCCCTCGGTTGGGTCCTTTAACCATACTGCTGACCTATGGGAACCCTAATAGTAGGCCAACATCGGCTAGTCTGAGCTGCCTAAGGAAGGGACATTACAGTCCTCCTATCCGGGGATTGCTTGCCCTCAAGCAACTGCAAAGCTGGATGCTGGAGTATCATCTCTCCTTCCCATGTGGTATCCTCCAACGACAAGTCCTTCCATTGTACCAAATACTCCCTGATGACTTTGCTATCACCTAACGCCAAGTCCACAGAAGATAAGATATCATAACCGTACAACGGTCGAAAGGGAGTCATACCAATCAACATGTGATGCGTAGTATTACAACAATACTCGCCCAAATACAACCATCGCACGCAAGCCTTCTGCTGTCCTGAAACGTAGTTACATAGGTAACCCTCAAGCCAACACTAAACACACTGCAACTCCACTTTGATAGTGACATCTGTGTACCATAACTTGTGAAGCAACCTCATGGAATCCATGCAAACACCATGCACCCATAGCAGATCACGCTGAGAAGCGATCCTCACCCAGCTACCTGTTGCCCCAAAAGGCATAATACTGCTTGCCGACGGACCAACAAAGTCCCCTGCACACTTTGCCAAAGGAATAGCATCATGCCTGGCAATGGGAGTATCCCCCTCAAAAGAAGATGTCAATTGAGTCCCAAATCTCTGTGGCTTGTAGCCTCCATGTCCAACAACACTCATACACCAAGGAGTCTCTGAGTGTCCAGTGAGTGCAATCTCACCAACATCAAACTAGAAATCACTGCCCAACCCAAAAAGTGGATTGTCATAAGTCCTATCGTCACCCATCTCAAACAATGGGTTATCAATACAAGAATTGTAACTAGGAATACTAGTTACACCACTCTCCATCACTCTGCGATGCATGATAGGCCACTTGCACCAAATCTCTAGTTGTCCCATGCTAATACAATCAATATCATGTCGGAAAAAGTGAAGCAACACACTGTGGTCCTGATGGAGTAGTGCATTCAAATCGATGTCGGGGACCCAAATGAACCTTGATAGGTTACAACTCCATCTACCTGAATCACTACCTTGTGATGGAGTAGTACTACTGCCTCCATCAAAGACAATAACCAAGTCACAATCTGACGAGCTGCTAGGATCCCAAATGTTTTGGTGGAATGCACTAAGATCA
>VDFB02176354.1:0-21043 GCA_007258455.2 Sequoia sempervirens
AGTGTTAAGCAACACAAGGATTAGGAAGGATATCCCAAGATGATGATGGATTGATTGGATTCGATGGATCAGGATTGTTGAAGCTTGGTTTGGAACAAAAGTTGTTTGAATGATTTGACGTGATGTTTGAAGTGAAACTTAGATGCAACTGATAGTGATTGTTTGGATCGATGTTCAATGAAATATAAAGCTTTGATAAGGAATATTTGCTCGTCAAAATATGCCATGTGCTAGTGACTCAGATTTTTGCTCACAAGTGGTTTGACCAATTTTATTTCACATTTTTCAATGTTCGGATCACCACATAAGTTGGAGGATATAGATCAAGACTTATTCTCAAAGCAAGATGCAAATATCTGCCCCCAGTGTCTAGCAATGTATGGAATGTCATGGGTGGATGCTTGGATAGTTGTATGGATGGATGGATATGGTAAGCATGCAAAGGATGCCAAGGATTACCTTGTGATAAGATAAGGTGTTCAGATAAAGAATGCTCATTTGGATAATGCTTCATGGCTCAGATAATGCTGCATAGGATAGGGTTTAATGAAAACAACCCATGTCAAGATGTTCAATGTAAGCAAGTGTAAAGTGCGTACCAAAATTTTACCAAGATCAAGATAATTTGGACTATGGATGCAGATGGATGCAGATGGATTGGATAAATGGCTCAGGGATGAATGGATTTATTATGGTTGAGGTGGATGGAATGTTGGATTTATTATGGATGGGATAAGATGCTTTCACCTGAAGTGGCACACATAGATGCTCAATTCCATACATGACGCCTGTTTGCTAGGTTTTTGTCATGGTCTTGCCCAAAGTGCCACCCATGCGGTTTTCACTAGAGGACAATATTTATCTTTACTATTTTTAATCCTTTTTCTGATTTTTATTTATTTTTTATTTTTTGGATTTTTTGCTTTTTTGATTTTTTTGGTTTTTTACTGAAAGATTTTAAGCTCATGCTGAATCATAAGGTGTTGCTGATGTAGATGCCCCTGTCATGATGTGCCATCGATATCCTGCCTGAAGGAGCTATTTTGCTAAGATACGTGCACTTGAATGCAACTTTTGGGATTCTTGATCTGCTTCATTGATACCGGAGTTGACTTTGTCTTTGTGCGCACATCGCGATAGATTTCCTTATGAATCCTTATGATGAAGGGTCATTGCCAATACATGGTCAATTTGAGAATTGGATATCATGCATGGAGGCGTGGATGGAGTGTGTTTAGGGATCATAAAAGATGGATTGGTTGACAGTTTGGAATCTTTCACTCTCCAAACTTGGGAAGATGAGCTATGATGGGTGGATACAAAAGTGCACGTGGAATTAGAACCAACTACTTGATATACCTTGTACGTTGCTTGAAAATCTCGCTTTTACTTTTTCGGACATCTTTGATAGATACTTTTCCCTTTTTTAGTTTGCCCCACAATTTCTTTAACTGATGGAGTTTGATAGGGATGATCTTTCTTTGTATTTTTTGGTATCCATGCATATTTGATTTGTCCATTATGCTTCTCAGCTTCTTTTTTTTTTATAACATTCTTCATACTTTGATTCAATTCTTTCTTTTGACGTTGGTCCCAATTCATGGATGGGGTGATGGGTGGATGAAGATTCATGGCATGGTTGGTTGTAGTATTGACACGAGTTTCATCATAAGGACTCTTTATGCTCCCTATGTTGACATTTTCTTGAGACGAAGTTGCCCCCAATATGGTGGTATTAGTATTTTCATGCTTTGATTCCATCTGTTCTGAGGGTTCCTGTTTAGAATGCATTCTTTGATCAATGATCACTATAGATGACATTATTCTCGTTTGTTGCTCTGCTAACTTTGGAATATCATGTTCTATCTGGCTTGCTTCCTTGAGTGGATAATGTTCATTATCCTTATCCATGATGTCCTTAGTCTGAGTTCGAGATATATCTAATCCTGATGTTGATAACTCAGTTTGACTATAGGAGTTAATAATCTACTCTTTTTGTGTAACAAAATATTTTTCTAGATGAAGATCCTCTACATGCCCATCCATAGAAAGCATCTCATGGGTAGATGGAGTATGAGCTACATGGATATGATCATCTTGCATAGATAGGAGAGTGTCCATTAGATTATTGTAGTATCTTGAAGATACAAATTCTTGATCTTGAATGATTTCGGAGTTGCTTTCAACATGCTTTGGATCAAGTTCTTGACATGGGTCAATTTCAAAGGATGGATTGCTTACAAAGGATTCTTGGATGTCGACATTAGACATGGTGAGTGGTTCGATATCTTCAAGTGTCGAGTTCAGGGTTCGTTCAATATCTGTAACCATGAGGTCGAAGGAGGTCAACACGTTTTGGAAGGGATCATTGCTAGATTTTGGTGAAAGATGGTGATCTTGCTTCGGAATAAATTCTTGAGATATCTCCTCTAACTCAAAGGGCAATGTAGAGACATTTTCAATATGACCATTGGTCAACGGATCGTGCATTATGTCAATTGGATCAAATAATCCTAACACTCCTTGAAAGAGATCACTAAAAAGTGGCTCTTGATGTATGGTGAGTTGATCATTGGATTGTGTAGATACATCCTCAATGTGCTCCTCGATGGAGATGTTTTGATCATTGTTTTCAAAAATTGCGGTGGAGAGATTGTGAATGTCTTCGACCATAGAGTCAAGTGATGTTGATATTTCTTGAATTGGCTCATTGTCGAGTTTTGTTGGTGGATTTTGATCATGATTGAAAAGTGACTCTTGACATATGTCGATTTGATCATTGGATGAAGTAAACATGTGCTTAGTGATGGATTGATCTTGATCCTTGTTCTCAACAGTTGTCATTTTTTGTGTTTGCGCTTGTGTTTGTTGAGTAGCTTGAGAGGCTTGAGAAACTTGAGAGGATTGTTGCACTTGTTGAGCTTGTGTTGCTTGTTGCATGGCTAGATATTGTTGGAATCCCTTTTGAAAAGCAGCTTGTAATGTCGCGTTGTATTGGTTTAATGTGGTGGAAGTTGGTGGTGGTGGGGGTGGTGGTGGATTTAGAATCATGTTGGATGTAGTGACAAGTGTTTGAGATACGCTCAGAGCGATCATGGTAGTGAGGGGTTGAGATGTGATGGGTGTGATAGTGGTTTTTGGAATGATTCCAGGGATAGTGATGGTTGGAATGAATGAGGTGATAGGTCCTTGGGAGACCATATTTCGATTTGGGATCAATGTTGTTGTTTGATTAGATACCATTTGTTGGTACGATGTCGATGGCATATTCAAAGGATTTGACGTGATGGTTTGATTGACGTTAGGTGGATTGATTTGGATGGAATGATTAGTGCTAGGTAAAGGGGGGATCCCTAAACCAAGGAATGGTGTTGATATGGGTAATGGTGGTGGAGATGTCTCTTGGTGGAATGACTCAACTATTTTGCTAAGTGTAGCAATTTGATCTAGCCAAATTTTTTCTTGATTTCGATCTTAACTCCCTTGATATAGTTGATTTGGCTTGTGTTCAAGTAGTTTTGGCATGCATGCTTGTCGTTTTTGAATGGGATCATGGACGAATGGATTTTGGATGATGTTTTGATTTGGGATGATGCTTTGATTTGGCGTGATATGTTGAAATTGACCATTGTTCATGTTTGTATGATTTGCATATGTGTCCATCCCAAAGTTTTCCGGATTGATGTTTCAAAAACTTGTACTTGGTACATTCTCCTTTGGCTTGTAGGGATTTAGTGGGATGACATTGTTCGTTTCAAGGTTCATGCATTGATTGTTCGATTGATATACTTGTAGGTTTGGGCTTGGATTTACCATCAAGAATTGTGTTCCAATCTTTGATTTGGACATACTCACACTTGTTGTTCTATTGACATTTGTCGAAGGTAATGGTCCCATGTATGGATTGTATAAGTGTGAGTTTTGATAATCAATCGGCATTGTAAGGCTTTGAAGATTCAATTGATTTGGATTACTCAAGATGTATGGATCAAGTTTGTATTCCATGTTCTTCTTGTGTTTTGACCTTGTTACACAAGTGACCTCTAGGGTTCTTAAGACCAATAATGAGATGAAGGATGAAAGGTGTAAATGATATGGATGATGAACGTTTAGGGACTTTGGATCAATGCTAGACTTAGGATTTGATTTTGATTGGTCGATTTGGATAGTGAACTTGTAAACCCTAAGATGTTGGATGTGATCTTAGGATGAACTTGTTCAAAGGATGGTTGATTAAATGTATGAGAAAGGATGCATTCCCACACACCTAATTAAATAAATGACTTTGATTTGATTAAGGATGATTTACCCAAGTCTAGAATGATGTTTCCAAAGTTCTAAAGTTGTTTGGTGGGATGGATTTTGATAAGTGTTTGGATGGATGAAGTGTTTGATTTGATCCTAAAAGACTTGGAGAGACTTTGTTTACTAGGCCAAGGTATTGAAGAACACACTTTTCTCTAAGAGCAATCAAAAGACCAATATGACCAAAAGATATCAAGCACATGTGTGGGGTCCAATTTGTTATCTTTGCTTAATGAGTACTTTTTACCACAAACACACTTCTTGATTAGGTTTCAAACTAAATGTCCAATGTCACAACTTCTTTTGGTCCCACAAAGTGCTATGTGGAAGTTCCAAGAAATCAGGACAAGGGTTGCCTAATGTTGACCTTTGTAAGAGCAAATTAAGATGTAAACCCAATTACTTAGAAACCTCTAAGGACATAATCCCAAGGGTAAGCAATAGTTCTTGGGTTTTGTGAAAGGTATTTTCTCTAACTAAGGGGTTTGAAATTCTGATGATGATGTTGAATGTTGTTTTTGTAATGTTTTCGATAAACGCACTGTGTTTTCAAACAAGCAATGTAACATCCTAGCTCAATTGGTACGTTTTTCTTGGTGGGCTTGCCCAATGCCCTTTGTAGTAGAAGAGATGACTTTACATGCAACCAAGGACAAAATATAAAGGTATGTTAAGAATGAAATCTTAACCTCTATATTTCAACCAAGATCGGACATGGCAAGTAACTTCTTGGAATCTAAGTTCCAATGCACCACTTTGATAAACTCATTGGATGGACTAGATGGCTACTAAAAACAAGGCTCTTAATGACACAACATCGGGAACATGGCACCTTGCGAGCGTCCAACAAGCCACTAAAGGTTTTAATCAATCCTACTAGGGGCTCTTATACGTCTTACAGTAGTACCCCGTTCTAAAAGACACTATATGGCTAAGGCCTACATACCATGAGGACTTTACAGTTTAGTCTTATCCATTTATATACTGGCCCGAATGAAAAACTGGTTGGAGTTTCCTTCGAGTTCTCCTTTTAGATGTGTCTCTTAGGCAGGCCCCTCTAAAGGTAAACAATAGCGAGAAAGCACTTCCGTAGTTCGATCGACCTTCATTTAGAAACAAAGGGAGAACACACGTGATATACCTAACTCACACTCGCAGAAGATCTTGTTCAGTTTTTAGCCCAAATCGAAGTGTGTATGGGAAATTATTTACACAACTTAATGTCACCAAAAGCCTTTTGATTCTCAAGATTGCCATGAGGCGCGAGAGAAGCGCATATGTCTTTTGATGATATTACTTTGTGTAAATAATTACAAAACAATACAAGCACACATTCATTTTATCCTTCAAAGCAATTGTGAGTTCGTTTTAAGCACCAAGATGAAATGTGAGTTTTGATTGTTCAATTCTTAACCTCAAGCAAAATCTAGTGAGTTTGTCCTAAGATTCATTTTAACCCTTTTGTAATGAAAATTGAAAGTCTAGGTAATGTTCGTTTTAGAGCCCAAAAGATTGTGAGTTGATATAGAAGGGAAAACTAAAGCGTAAAACATAAGCTCCTTAAAGCATTTAAAAATGCTTAGTGGACCTCAAGTTTGATACTCAATTCTTCAACTCCAATCTTGTTTTGTCTTCACTTGATTCCAATGCTTGATTTCAATATCAACCTTCACCAGACCAAGCTAGAATCGCAACCACAGTGCTCAGAAATCAAGCTGCACGCCCTCCAACATTGCCACTTGTGCGAAGATGCTAAATGTTCCTTGAAAATAATCATGGGCTGAAAATATTAAATGTTCATATCAACATTAAGTGTCATTTCACTTCTCCAACCTAGTGCGCAGCTGCCTGAAAATAAATGTTATATTTGATAGGAGCACTTCAGGTTCATAATTAGAACAAATTGATTGCATGTAAGACTACAAAGTTTTCATTTTTTAAAGACCATGATTAAATCCCTGACATCTATCTTTCTATTATTTGTTTCAAATCCAAAGCAAAGATATCAGCATATTAAGATTCGAAGCAGGCAATAATGATGAAAACAATGATTTTTAATGAAGAACTAGGTTATAACTGTTCTGCTGAGAAGACACAATATTTCATGACAAATATCAATGATATCGATGAGAAACATGTTAGAGTAATAAGTTATTATGCTTAATTAATTACATCACATTTGATTAATTAATTAAGTCACTTATTCCTCTTTATTACTTAAGCTAAACTTAGGCACATTTAATAATTAATTACTAATTATTAAGTGTGCACACTAGGGTTTCATTTAGGGTTTCCCTTTTAGGGTTTCTTGATCTCCTTCATAAGGATTGATCACATTGTAATAATTGATTCTCTTAATGCATTTTTACAGATAGGTTTACAGAGAACATCTTTTTCGGTTCTTCATATCTTTTGCATGTGACAGGTATCCATCTTGCATGCAGGTGATCTTGGATTCTAACATGGTATCAGAGCTCTAGACCTGCAGCTGCTTGTTCATGATCTGAAGATATGGCCTCTTCGTGAGTTTCAGGTGCTAGGGTTTCCACATGCAATTTTTTGATTGAATTTGGGGGTAGCCTAATTTTCTGTGCATTTTGGGACAAAACAGACCTCGCCATTGAGTCTGCAACGCCCAAAAACCCCCATTTTCATATAAAATTTGTCTATTTTGGTGCAAGTTGGTCGAGAGGGCAAAAAAAATTTCTCTAAGGGCAGTACGGCCTCCCCTGCATGCTTCCTGAGGCTCAAAAATCGAGAAAAATATCAAAAAATGTGTTTCTTGGTTTTTGCACCGCCGCGCCCAGTATAGAAGGGGTCCGTCACCCGGCGGCCACCCAAATGCCACCGCCGGCTCACTCCCCCACCAGTCCACCGCCGAGCTCCGCCAGCCCCTGCGGGCTTCATCACTGCAACCCCCGGTCATATGGAGGACTGGGGGCCATGCGTTCATCCGCCGGCCAGAGAATATTCTCTGGGATTCTGCCGCCGATTTCTGGCATATTCCGGACCTCTTCAGCATATTCCGGTCACCGGCCGAAATTTTTTTTTCCGACAGGGGGTGATTTTTTTCCTCGACGGCCAGATGGCCATCAATTTTAAGCTCGTGAACCACTGACGTTAGCATGATGTCAGCGTCCGTATGGCCCTCTTTGCCCTCCTAACCCTTGTTTTTCCTAAAAGAGCAGTTTTTTTCTTTTGGCCATAACTTGGGCATACGGTATCGAAATCGGGCAAACGGGATATCGCCGGAAAGCTGGTTCCAAGAACTTTCTAGTATTGCTGTTTATTTTTCAGTATTTTATAGTTTTCCTACATTTATTTCTGTTTGAAGTCAGATGTACTTTTTATGCTTCCAAGCTCATAACTTTTTTCCACGATCTCCATTTTTTGCCTCGTTTGAAGCGTCAGAAAGGTATTGAGGAGCTCTAGGTTGCTGTCCATGCACTTTTTTTGTATCTATCCTAGGTTTATCAATTAGTCCAGATTTTTCTTGATGGTTTGTTTGGCGATTACTTGGATGTTTTGGCAGTTGGGAGAGTGCATCTTGCATATTTGCACTTCGTTTTCAGTAATACATCATTCAATAATTGCTTGCTACTTCATAGATTCCAGAGTTGTTCTCATTTGGAGTTTTCGAGTGTTCCATGGCATCGGGTTTTCTGTTGCTTTATCATGATTCCTTGAGTCAATCAGTGACTCTCATCCGGTTTCAGTAGTATACAGAAGAATATTTCCTTGCTTGCCTATATCAAGTTCCAGTGTTACTCTACAGAGTTCTTCCAGTGCTTCTTTGCAGCATGTTATCTCATTGTAAGGGGGGTTTTGTCCCACTGGGTTTTTCCTTCTCTTACTTCTTTCTTGCATTTGTAAATGGGTACCTTATCAGGCCTCGTTGTGGGACCCATCTTTTCTTTCATGCATCTTATTCTAGTGTTTTAGCTTCTTCCTAAGTTCATCTTAAGGGGGGGTGTTAGAGTAATAAGTTATTATGCTTAATTAATTACATCACATTTGATTAATTAATTAAGTCACTTATTCCTCTTTATTACTTAAGCTAAACTTAGGCACATTTAATAATTAATTATTAATTATTAAGTGTGCACACTAGGGTTTCATTTAGGGTTTCCCTTTTAGGGTTTCTTGATCTCCTTCATAAGGATTGATCACATTGTAATAATTGATTCTCTTAATGCATTTTTATAGAGAGGTTTACAGAGAACATCTTTTTTGGTTCTTCATATCTTTTGCATGTGACAGGTATCCATCTTGCATGCAGGTGATCTTGGATTCTAACAAAACATGACCATGTTTAATAAAAGAAGTAGTTTGTATTTGTATCGCTGGAAAAACAACAATACTAAATGACCAACAATGATAGCTTAAACTATAGTTGAGGCACTTAAACTGAGATATAAAATATCTGAGAAGCCGCACATTAAGGCATTCAAGACCATATACCTTACTCAATGATTAGAAACCCTCCTACAAAGATTTCAAGTCGTTGTCAGAAGCAATCCTCCACAGAAGAGGTTAGATGCATTCGTTGGGATCCCGTGACAAGAAAAGTCACAACCATCGATGTCAAATAACACAATTACTGAGATGGATACAATACCTAATGATAGCCAGCGATGAGAAGGACAGCGATATTGATGGAAAACAAAAGACTTTACCTGATGCAATTAATCCCTAGATAATGAATAGACATCTAATCTCCTGTAGCACCACTATTTACTCCTCCAAGTCTAACTGTCATACTCGATTGATATTTCCAGATAAAAGAGGCTCTCTTTTATTGATTGTGATCACTAGTATGAGGAGGTGATATGCTATTAGACGTAAGAGGGAGATATGATATGGATTTCAATAGAATGCTTCTGTGAATGCTGATCTCATTGAATGCATTGATTACTGCGTAGATGGACTTGAACAAGGCTTAATAAAATTTCAAGTAAAAGTTATTAAAAGGTGTAAAATTGAATTCCACAACCTTTTCTTTATACCACCACTTGTGTAGGAATGAACGCATAGAGAAGGCACGTTGACTGTTTAACAGAATGCCTTAGAGAGATGCGAAGCACAGACAAGGCATTTGAACTATTGACAGCAAGATATCGACAAGCCGTGCGAGCTATTTTTTTACCAAATGCTCCATGAAACGTGAAGCACAGGAAAGGCATGTGAACTATTTGGTAGAATGCCCCCAGGAGATGCTACGTGTTATAAACTATAAGCTTGATAGAGCATTCACTGTGTATTTTAAATGATGAACTATAATGGGATAACAAAGATTATCCGGAAATTAAAGACTCGACCACGCTTGGTAGGAAAACCTCTTGAACATAGATTTTGAGGTTAGCAGATCTCTAAGTTTGATCGAGCATCATTGGATTGGGGAAATGAAATGGCATAAAATTCAGACAAAGCCATATGGACACAGAGAGGTAAATGCAATGTTTTGTTCCAGCGGGCCTTTTGGACCAAAAACCACGTTTGGGCTAGAAATAGATGTAGTTTCTCCAAGGCACGAATGGACTATTGTTCATGGCGATACCAGCAGCCTCTGGGGTTAGTGCCAGGAAGGATCTGACTCAAAAAATCATGTATACTCAAGTGTGTGGAATGGGGGTGCTTATTTTATGCTAGGATACATGAATGGAGGCTCTTTAAATAGATTGCATAAAGCCGAGGAAATGCATGTTAGAACCATTCATAGTTGTAAATAGAGGCAATTGGAAAATCAGTGGCAATGCATTCTTGAGTTTAAATGACACAGAAATACAAGATCCAAAATAATCACGTACTCCAATACATCCATCAATGCCAAAACACCAATCTTTTAATGAGATGGAAACAACCATGTTAATGAGAAGAGAAGCAATACCTCAAAAAAAGAAAAAGGCATATCTCCCTCCAATAGCATGATCAATATAAACTAATAGAGTTACGATGCAAAGGAAGACTAAATAGAAATATATTGATCTAAAGAAAACATGGAGAGTTCATACAAGTATAAACTAACTTGCAAATAACAATAAACCAAATGTAAACCTGTAGTTAGTAATAAAAATAGGCTCATCAACACAATCAATAGACATTTTCCCTCCTAGCACCATTTTGTGGATGGTAAATCTGCAAATGGTCTAAAATTTCAACATATATTCTTAGCAACACAGCAAATTTTCACATCCATATGAAATATTGAATCATGTTCCATAATGCAATCTAAACAACAAAATATCAAATGAACTAAGTAAAGCACAAGGAAGCAAGAATCAAACTCTCTCATATTGGATTGGTGCTACTTTGATGTGAAAAGTAGCCCTATCCCAATCCATGATTAAGCTCCATGATATGATATTTTGATGACCAAGATGATGGATGGGCAAAATCAGTTCTTCAATGAAGAGTGACTTTGCATAAGCTTTTTGGATGAAATTGTGGAGATGATGGAGGAATTGCTTGAGGATGAAGCTTCTATTTAAAGATTTTCAAATGCTAAGAGTTGAAGAGGGACCAATGTGGGACTAAGAAACAGGCCAATAGGAAGAGGCCACTTGTCATCATGTGATTGGTTGATGCATGTGCAAGATTTGGGAAGAGTTCCCATGAGAGGGAGAATTTGAATTCAAATTTGAGAGTAAATGCTGAGTGGGGGACAAGAAAATAAGCAATAAATGCAATGTTGGAGGGACAAATCAACTTCCCTTTGAATTCAAAATTGAGGGAATATTCCCCATAAATGCCATGTTGATGGAAAATCTTGGATTTAATAAATCAATAAATTGATTTATATGTGCAAGTGGCTAAATCTAGAGAATGCAAGTGGGTGAGATTAGCATTAGATCATGATTAATTAGCTAGGATGATGATTATGATGAGTTTGACCTCTTTGACTTAGATATTTGATTTATTTAAATCAAGAAGGATGGAATATGCATTATGGTGGATGTTTGATTTATTTGATTAAAAAGGTTGATGATAAGTTTGATTTATTTGATTTAAGTTGATGACTTTAGGAGATAGAGATTAATGAAATTACCTGCTGAATGAATGAAGGCGAACCTGATTAATTGATGAATGGACCTAATGCGACATCTAGTTTAGTTAATGAATGAACATGATCAAATGCAGAATGTTAATTTTGCATATCTACAACCTCTTGTCAATTGTAAGGACTCTTGGCGATATCAAATGTTGACTGTGTTGGCATCGGGTAGACACATATAGTGTCTCACCAGTATGCCAACATAGCTTGACATGGTTATTGTAACGTGAGTGCGTTATTAACCAGTAGAGATATGTTCACTTAGGATTAAATAATGAGCTCACGTTATCACTAAAACGGTAAAAAATCACAGTATACCCATGATGTCGACCCACATTCTGCATATTCTCCTGGTTTTGCACGTGCTTCGACAAAAAGTAGCTTTTTGGTGATAGAGTGAAGTGTGCATGCATGATTTTGAGATTCCATCACCTTTGCATTAAATAGCAAAGTTTTCACATTGAGAGGCATATAGTATCAATTCAAGCTTGAATTTTAGTGATAATTGATATACAATTGAAATTTGGAGGGGAACAAGCTTTTGAAGAAGTCAAATTTTTGAGGCGTCTGAGGAAGGAAGAAGCAAAGGCTGCATAATTGGGTAGAACTCCTCTATTTGAAACTTTTCTTTTTTAGGTATGTGAAATATTTGTACATTTTCTTTCATTCTATTATGGCTTGCTTTCATTTTTGTTATTTAGCTTATTCCATGTTGATCAAATTGTTTTTGTGTGATGCAATATCAGATTTCCAAGCCACTCAAAAACATCATTTCTTTAGGGAACTTCCTTCCAAAATCAATAAAGAGTAAAAGATCAATTTATACAAAGTTTGAAAAATTCATCCAAAACTACTTTTCATTCAACCAAAATCCATTTATTTCATTTCAAGTTATAAGGCTATCAATAGCCAATTCACCATCTCCATATAGCAAACCATTTTCAGAATCAACTTTCAAAATTTTTCTTGTCATAAAAAATACAAAAATCACTCATCAACTCAACTTACCCCTTCAAGGAAAAAACAATCAAACACCTCTATTCCTTAGACCTGCAATCAAACATCATCCTAGCCATTTAAGATATCTTTGCTAAAATCAACACATCCATCATCCTATCTTCACTTAAACACCATTTGTAACAACAACAAGTAGCATTAGTTTAACACTATCACTAGACCTTTAAGATACCAATTTCATCATGTTTTGATTTTAATATTCCAATATATGAGTATAGACACACTCTGACTACTTTGCATTCAAGAAACCAGTGCTATTTATTGGAAACATATGCCAAAATCATCAAATCTTTCACAATCTACCTTAAAAACATTACCAAGAATAGACACAACTATGGCATCACAAATGAGACCACTCCTAAGCACTTAACAACATTCCTTTCATTGTTTCTACATATTCTCTGTTTTTAGCAAACAATGCCAAATATCTCTAGGAGGCCAACATTCCATCTAATCGGGTGATTCCTTTTCTATCATAATGCATTTACACAATCCCAATACGATTCTTAGGCCTATTTTGATCCTTTTCAACATACTATAAAAGTTTATACACTTATTTCACAAAACAGAGTAGAACCAACATGCTGTATACCGGTAAAAGCCCTTAAATAGGTCAATTTATCAAAGCAAGTCATCATAGAACTACTCACTAATCCACCAAACCTACAAATAGTCTTAGACCATGTGTAGAAACTCACAAATAAACAAGTTTCAAGATGGGAAACGCTCATCAATACACAAAATCAGTAAACATTTGTTTGTAGGGTGAAAACACACCAACCATGACAGTTTCTTTAATGAAAAATTTGCAAAACCTCTACTACTCTGCCCAACAATTGAAACATGCTTCATTATGTCTAGAAATTATTTTGAAATCAGTTCTAAGCTCCTCTACATGTTTCCTCAAACCCTACTTGAAAACACCATTTCTTTTAATGAGAAAATTCAGAATTTTGTTCATGCAACAGTATCCCAACTTCTTATTTCTATTTTCCCCTACCACACACATCTTCACATTGAAAAGACACTAAATATGATCCATTCCACAAACCTACTAGCCCTACATTGGTGGAATGGCTAAGAATCACTTTTTAGACTCTCTCAACAATTCTAAGGAAACCATAGACTGAGACTTAGGAAACTAAGTTCAAATTAGATTGATTATTTGAATTAAAATTCCTACAACTTTCAAGAATGAAAGAAGTCTCTTTCCCTGACAAGAATCAAATCTTAGAACATGCTTCAATTACTATGCAACCTGAAAACAAGAATAGAAAAGGTTTCCAAAATAACCGAGCAGAGGTTTTTTTATTAATTTTTATGGATTTTTGGGATAGAAGATCTTCCTTTCTCGAGCTTACAATTATTTTTAAAGGTTTCTAAATTAGTTGAAATAACTACCTCTTCATCTTCATCAACCCATCCTTGCCCTTCCACAAAAAAGACTCTTCACCTTCCTGCTTTTGTGCAATTTTACATTTTTACAATAATTGATAACTTTTGTTATAAAAAGAAACTTTTCAATAATATCACCTAGTGACCTATTTCATGGTGAAAATACATTGAAATTCATCATTTAATGACCTTCACTCATCATATTTACTTGAACATTACAAATTGAAAAAATTATCCTTTTGAAGGAATTTCATGACCTAGGTGCTCCTGCACCAGTTTGTCATGTTACAACCTTATGTTGTCAATGGACATTTTAAATCACACAATTCGATACACTTTCCTATTACATTTTTAAACCACATCTCTTTGAGGAATTTTGTTAAATTTAACAATTGACTTTCTTTGTGTATGCTTCCAAAGCTATCATTGAGTTATTTTGTCAAACAGTTATACAAACCAGCTTTCATTGACTTTCTTTGTGTATGCTTCCAAAGCTTTCATTGAGTCATGCTTCCAAAGCTTTCAATTAGTTAATTTGACAACTTAGCACTTTTTGCACAGGTAAAATTATTCAACATGCTGAAGAAACGAACTATTAAAACGAAAAAAACTAACAGATGATTAGCTCCAAGCCATCAAAGATAAAGAGAAAAAATGGATGAGGGAATTTCATGAAAAGCACAAATTGGGAACAATTGATGAAAATAAGCCAGTTGAAGAGGAACCTCAACTGTCAAAAAGAGAAAAGAAATTGGCAGCACAAAGGGCACGAATGTGAAAGAGTCATGCTAGGGGAGATGCAAATACCATAGTTGGAGACACACCATCTACCACAAGGGAATACAAAGGGACACCATTAAGCACAAGCGAATATGGAGGGACAACATCTACCACAAGTGAGTATGGTTGGACACCATCCACCACATCTGAAGTTGAGAGTACATCATCACTTAGAGTTGAGGAACAAGGTTTGCCATCATCCCCACATGAACCTCAAGGTATGTCTTCTATTTCACCCTTGATCGAAGGTATGCAATCTAGCCCACCTCAATTAAATATTGATGAAATTGCTAATGTTGAGATGTATGTACCTAAGAGAACACCACCTAGAATTTTGCATAGAAAGCCAAAGTTTTTGATTAATATTGATGAGTATATTTTGTAGCACATGGAAGGTAAGATTCCATAACACACTTGTAGAAGATATGCTAATAAGATTTGGAAAATGTTCTTTGAAAGGATAAATGAGACTGCAAGATGTCAACTATTTGGTCAAATGATGCGAGGTTTAAAGTACAGAAACATCATGAAGACTCTTGGGTTGGGAACATCGAATGCATCAAGTGAAAACACTATTGTGAAGAATCTAATGGATGCTTATGACAGTTTGGGTAAGACCTCACACTCAAAGGATAGTAATGTCATCTGACATGTCATTACATCGACTTTGGTAAGCTATCAAACAAAGAGATCTTGCCTCATTAAAAATACAAGTGAACAAATGGGAATTAGTAGAAAAACTTTATCAAACGCCATTTAAAGGCGGCAAAGAATTGAGGGCACGATTCAAATGAATTATGGGCATTCTTGGAGAGACTGCCTACACAAAGATAAAAAGTTGTTGAAGCTTACTTGAGAACACTAATTGAAGATTATGGAAGAATAATACAAGGCCATCTCTGGATCAAGGGATGTCGTAAGAATCGATGAAAGCCGTGAGCCACATCCAAAGCATTTTTAATGACTCAAACCAATTTTTTCATAAATTTCAAGGTTATCCTCAAATTAGTATTTCTCAAAGATTTTTTGAAATGATTAAACCTTTTTATCAAGATAAATCATACATGCACTACTTGTTGTTGTAAAACTACATATTGAATTCTCTAACCATTATGATGTTTATCATTCTATATGTTTACTGTAATGCCCATAATTTTATGCTAGAAAAACCCAACATTTTTTTTTGAAAACAAAGTTTTAAACCGAACACATACCCATCGCACCAATTTACATAACACAACTTTAATAGTCTAGTTAATAATAATAAATAGGATGAGGCACAACTCATGATTTATCAAACTAAAGAAACTTGTGGACTGATTCTCCTAGTCCAATTTTAAATATGTTTGATCTAATTATTCTTCGAATAACAACGAAAATTACTAAGTCGCTTTACTTTACTCCTCCAATTTTAGAGGGGTTTCTTCTCATGTTTAACAAGATAAGATAGTTAAAATATTCATACCCATCTTCTTTACTTATAATAACTTACTAAATTAATGAGCCAGGTCATTTAATATAAGAAAAATATCTATCTAGTAATCCTCTTAACAAATAGCATTCTCGTCATTTTCATTACTCACCAAGTTTTAATCCAACTCCTATCACCTTGGACTATGTTGGGAACATGTTCAATTATTTCAATTATACCATATCAACTATTTTATTTTTATAGAATTTATATGATTTAATGTACGACTTTTATGGGGGATGCACAAGATTTTATTGAATTATTCTTTTTTGAGTAAAAGTTTATATTTGAAAATAACCTCTTTATTTTCAAATATTAATTTATCAATAAGGGTATTCAAGAAATAGGGTTTGGTTTTGAGGACCTATTTAATAGAACATATTAGGTAACCTTTTACACTCTAGCAAATTTATGGAGTCAAATTTTATTAATCGACACAACCCACAAAAATTTGAACATAAGGAATAATAAGGCATACGACCTATAGAAAAGTGATTAAATATCGATAAGATAATATATTCAACAAATTACTAAAGCTTTGTTATAACTAATAACAAATTATAGTTCAAATATTGCAATGGAATGCAATACCCTCGCGCAATAATCTACTTGATATAAATAACCATGATTGTATGTACAATTCTTTATTAACATTATTAAATCCTTAACTAAAATTGGTTTATATTATCATAAGAAAAAGTCCATAATTTGAAATTAAATTAGTTTATACATATAACTATACTTACCTACTTTTATGGGTAAATAATATAAAGTAAAATGAATAATTAATCCTAAGTTAGTTAGGATCTTTCTTTAAAGAAAGATCCCACGACATATATAAGAATAAAATGAAACTTTAAGTTTCTCTTCTTTTTTTTAAAAAAAAAAAGAAAAAGAAAAAAAAACAAATACTACCTTCTTATAATTTGCTGCCTCCCAGAAAGACAAGGTGTCTGTTTCTCCTCCCCAAACGAGCAATGGAGGAGGCAGTAAACACGATGTGATCTATGTTTCTATCCACCACATTTGTTGATATGCCTCTCTGCGATATGTCCTTCAAAGCACGTAAGGCTTGGTCAGCCCCATTTTATCTGTCAACTCTCCTCTGGTTTTAGTTGTTATTCAATTGCCTACACATGCAGTCCTACTATAATGCCTGGATTTTCTAATAAATTGTACGTACCATTTCCCCATGCAACCCTCTACCCATCTAGCATTAAATGCGGATTGCATATAAGGATTGAAGCATATTAAGGACTGGTTTAGACGTACAGATCAAGCCGCCAATGACAGAGGGAACTCTAGCAAAATTTGTAGGCTAGACAGTTAGTCATGACAACAAATTTTATTATTTGCACACCATAGCAAAGGTGGCCCATACAAAAAGAGGGGAGCCTATTACATGCAGTAGATATTTTGACACCAAAATTGACCCGTAACTACTCATAGGAAGGGAGATACCTCTTGGGAAACACATTCCGCCGCTGCTGATTGGACAGAAAGAGCAGGGAATTCCCAGTCTTCTGTCAATATCACTGATTGTATTTGTCGTGTTAATTTATTTTTTTGCCTTCCTACGCCGGCCCAGAAGACACTTGCCTTACTCCACGCATTACCCACCGAACGCCTATCCCGCAGTTAATATTTTTGGTGTAGATGACTGTAATCATCTCGACTCCAACTCATGTATCCCATCACTCTGCAAGATATTTACTAGAACTTTGACTATGGATGGGACGTCTAAGAAATTGAAACTGATCTCCAGCTTTTGGTTCGATTCAAAATTTGCGTTGTACTTGCAATTAAATTGGTGAGGGTCGCTATCCTGCAAATATTGCTAACATCCCACTTGCCAGAGTCCTATGTCAATCACAGACCAATTTTGAATTTGTTTTATTGATATCACTGGTCACTAGACGGATAATTTCTCACTTAACGCCAGACCACAGACCATCTCCTATAGTTAATATACTTAGTGCCTACTTGAAGAGGGCAATGGTTGCGAATGCCCGTGACAGAAGTCATGCAGCCGAAGGTGCAACAATGAGAGGCCACAGTCCGAGGGTATTAGACAACTATAACACCACCATGCAAGTATCGTTAGAATGCTAGTATGGAGAAATTGGAGGGTCGTGAGGAGTCTCTTTGCTGCCTAGTTACGACCACAATATTTCTAGGGTTGCAACAAGAGATATAAATATTTATTTGGTCTCTGAGCTATTAATATTTCATTCGCTCTAAAATGTATTTGAGTGCAGATGCCCCATTTTTCGTTTATATGGGATAATATATGCAGGGGTTAGTAAACAAGCAGTGAATAATTATGAAGTTCTCTGACCACTATTTTTTTTTTTGTAGGATATCTATTTTCTGTTTGTTTGCAATGCAACACTTGATGATTTGAGTAGGTCCGTTTCATTTATGTACAGTAATTCATTTAACACAATATCAATTTTCTTTCCTTCACTTAAAACAACGCGAGAATGCTTGTCTAGCGTGCTACATGTGTTTCTCTCCTTCAATATTATTTTCTGTTATATTATTTTACAGGTGTTTGCTAAGTTTCCTTATTTATTCATATCTATGTTGTCTGGTGCAGGTAGTAGTAAGAAGATATTCATTAGGAACAAAAGCTACAGGTCTCTGCATTTTCTCACTGTCAAGCCAAGAGCATAGAGCAGGATTATCTTACGTTTTTATTCATTCATTTTTTTATTTTTTTATTTTTAAGCCTTTGCTCCAGAGTCTAATATTTCACAAGCGAGGGTGCAGGCTTCACTCCCACATTGCACACAGCTGCTCAAATAACACATGTAAATATTAACTTTTTACAGAGTCGAAACTTAACTTCTGGAGGTTGCGTTTCATTTATTTATTTAGTGAATCAATTTCTTCTTCTTCTTCTTTTTTTTTATATGCTAAGCGGATTTTTTTTTTATGAGTTTGTTTCTTAGCCGTTTAAATGGATACCTTGATTTCCCTGTGAAGTAACAAAAATGGAACCGTTTATAAAATTGGCATCCTCATCTGACTAGCGAATTTGTAAGGTTAAACCTTTTAGATTGGTTATATCTAAAGCCCAAAATTGTAGATTTTAAATAATATATTCTCAGTTCTGAACCAAAAATGCTTACTGTATTCATTGCAGATTTTTAAATAATATATACTTCACATAAATGAAAATTTCTATCATCTCAAGCATAGGAAATTATCACATTTTTGTCTATCTTTAGTGGCTATAAGGACCTCTTTTCCCTTTTTTTTTTTGGCAACTTGTGTAAACAATACAAAAGGGAAAGCAATTAAACTTACATAGTAATTGGAACATCTAAAAATACTCTTTGTTTCAGATATTTCTTCCAATACATGTTTACATAAAGGCTTCACTTCTTTTCAACGAAGTATAATTCCCTCAAACGTTCCATTTAATAAATGATACATATCAATGAAACAAATATCATACCAACATATAAGATCTTTCTCTTTACATCTTTCATTTTACAAAATAATACTAACCTTAAAATAGTGAACAACACACAAATGAACAAAACTTGCTCTTTTCATCTTCTCATTTTCCAGCAAAATACTAACTTTCAATATTACAACAATATCTACTAATACAATGAAATACGCACAAATCAGTAGGGCTTGCTCTCCACCCTACCATAATGGCATCATGGAGCCTCATGGGCTCTAGCCATACCCCCGAGCAAGGTAGACTTTTAGCTCCAAGATGATCAATGGAGTCTTTTCAAATTCTTACAAAGGAACAATAATGACATAGCTTTGAATCTCATGCATCTAGGTTCTCTAATCTCTATGTTCAACCATGATCTATACTACATGCCACATTCTTACAACAAATACACAAGAGTAAATGGAAATAAGAACTTATCTTCTTTCTATTTGGTGAAGGGGTTGAACTCTTTCAACCATCTTTTCTTTAAGCCAAGCCATCTTGAACACTTTCTTCTCAAAGAGGTGGACTCCTCTCCTCCTCTCATTCTTTCTGCCATCTCCACTAAGGTTCTCCAGAAGGAGAAGTGGGTAACGTCCATTTCCTCTTTTCCATCCAAGTATATAGGCATTCAACTTGAATTCACCTGAATGAGAGAGAGACACTTGTCACTCTCTCATTTGATCTTTCAACACACATCCCCACAAGTTCTCACACATGTGTGAGACTTTTGGGGAGATGGGGAATGTACTATGACACTCTACCCAATGACCCTTACAAGGTGGCTCCACACATGTGAGAGATTTGATGCTCTTTCCAAGTTCATTAATGAACTTTGGGGAGTGTGGTGGGGAAGTGATAAGTAACTTCTCCCAACTCCCAAAGACTCAAATTCGTCACTCCCTTTCAAGTGGACTTTTGAAGGGTCAAATCATGTCCTTGGGACCATAATGCATGCCCACCTGTCCCCTACAACTATGGTATAGACCCTAGGGGGTTTATCTTTGTATCCCAACTAAAGAAATTGACCAACAACCCTCTTTAAAGTCCCACTTAAGGTTCTATCCGGGTTTCACACTTGGATAAGGGTTCATAAACCTTAACCCCAACTTACATCTCACATGACACAATTAAATAACCTTTCAACCCAAAAGAATAAACATAGTAACTATTTTCCCTCGGCACCAAAATAAGGAAAACAAGTTCATAAGCACAAAATGGTGTCTTTCAATTTGTTCTCATTGGTTATGTGTTCTCGTATTAGCACCTCTTTTCTTTCCTGCACATTACCAATGAAATCATAAGCAACAATCATATCACATTAATTTGGTAACTAAAATGAGATTTAATTGTGCAACCATTTCATTAAAATTCTAGTTCACATTCATAGTTTACAAGTGCCTAATACTTCCATGGAAATGATAATAAAACACTTCAAAATGAAATACAAGCACATTTTCATGAAATCACACTATGCATTGCCTGAATTATATCCAAGTATCTATAAGTATATAACAAAATTAATATTGTATTATTCACATGCAAAGTGGGGTCTTACATTTACATT
>VDFB02176355.1:0-19344 GCA_007258455.2 Sequoia sempervirens
TTTCCTTGAGAAGAAGAAGGGGAAATTTTATCAATAAGATCCAAGCTCTACACATAAAATGGCCAAATAGAAACTTGGGCATGAAGTTCATGGGCAGGACCATGAATTAGATTGTTATGTTGTTGACATTTAAGATATTTCTTAACGAAGCCAAAGCATTTTTATTCTATATTTTTCCATTAATATATAATATAAATTAACTTTTGAACCAAAGATCGACAATCAAAATACCCTCCATAAGCACCTGAATGGACTTATTCAAGAGCAATAGGAATCTCTGATTTGCTTACACAATGAAGGAGAAGACCATTATATTTTCTTTTGTATAACACATTAGATAAAATTATTTATCGTGTTCTGATCCCTTGAATACAAGCTTGAAAGTTTTTACAATCAGATCAAGAAAAGTAGCATTGCACAAATATTGAAATATGTGGAATACCATCCATATAAACTAATTGCACAACATATTATCTCATATTTAATGTTTTTCTTGTATTGATGGAGGACGTGGGTCACCATTGGTAACATGTGGTCCATCACTCACGACAATGAAATTTGGGAGTCGCCTCGTGAATTCTGGCACGATAGATTTTTTTAGGAGAGTATCGAAGTTCGGGATATTGACGCGTATAAATCTTATCGAGCAAGCAAATCACCAGCTATGGGTATCATGTAAAACCTCTAAGAATATTAAAGATTCGAGTTGTTAAATAATATGCACTCATCTTTCAGATGACGGAAAATCCCTATTATTCAGATAGGTCATTTTTGGTCACAATGGTTTTTTAAGATAGTTTAAAATCTTAATTAATTTCTTTATTAAAATTAGGTTTTGATGAATATGCTAATCAATTATTTTAATTTAGAGTTGTGATAGGATATGGAATCAAAATTCAAATTTTGAAAAAAAAATTGAGATCAATTGTTATTCATTATTTTGATTATAAATTTTAAATTATAATTTAAAATCATAATTCTTTATGTGTTAGGAATGATGAAATTTGAATTCAATTTTTTTTTATAATTTAACAAACTAATATAACATGTCATGTGTCAATCTCAAGTGTTGCTCATTTGACCTTTCATATGAGCTTAATTTGTACATGCACATGTGTTTGAATTAGTTGATTATGAACTAGTAGAAACTAACTTACCCTACCTCTAATTTTTGTTGGTGTGTAAGGACTAGTGGTATTGAACAATACCATAAGGAGATTACAAGATTGCAAGGGTTGTATTCTATTACATACAATCCCTTAATTAAATGAACTTCAGGATCACAAATGAAAATCAAATACAACACTCAAATGCATACCAATGTTCTAGATGGTATTGATGCATACTCTGGTTCATTTTCATGTTTTAAATCAAATGGTTCCTAGAATAATCTAAACTTATGATCTAGATTTCTCCTAAAAAAGTTCATAGAGTGAATTTCTCTAAATATCAAGACATAAAATAAATCACTCAAACACATACCCATTTAGCTACTAATGTTTAGTGGTAAAGATTGAGTTGATAAAATCTAAATTTGAAATTTTAATTATTTTGAATCAACTTCATGTAGTATAAGGTCAAACCAAACAACTATAAGATTGACCAAGGTGAGGAGGTGTAAATATCAATAAGATAAGAAAATATAGATCTAAGTGAAATGATGGACATAATAAATGGGTGCTAATGGTGAGTGAGTAGGAGTAGTGTAAAAATGGATAAGAAGGTCAAATGTGTAGAAGTAAAATGGGGATGCATAAAAGATTGGGAATGCACGTGCATTTCCACAAGAGTATGATTTGTTAAAGTATACTTTTATTAATGTATTTCATCCAAATAGGCCAAAAACTAAATAATATAATAGGAATTTTACCATTATATGTCACCCCACTTTCATTTAAATGTAAGCTTTAAAATAATAATTTATTTAAAAGTATACGAATATTCTTAGTCATGAATGGAAGGTAATTATTTGTAGATAAAAGGATAATAGGTAAATATAAAGTAATGTATCTTACTGATTTCTTCATTTTATCTCTATCCTTAGTTTGAGTGTGTAATGCCCACTTTTAACATTGAACATAGCATACAACAACACACTCCTTTTTTTACACACTTGACATCTTGACTCCTTGGCAGAGGGTCAAGTAGTACTTCACATATCTAATGTTAAATTGTCAAGAAGACTTATCATACTTAGTTATCATTAATCCCAACTCACATAACAACCTCAAGGTACAATCTTATGAAATCTCAAGAAATTAGTAGAAAAGTTAAGTGTGTTGAAATACACTAGGTGACACTTTTAAATGGTTTTTAAATCACATTCTATTATTTTTAAACTTATTGTCTCTATTTCCTTGATTAGATAATTTTCTACAATAGGGTTTAATAGAACCCTTAGACTATCTATACTTAGTATTTTATATGGGTTTATTAGGCCCTTATAATATATGTATTCCTATTATCATTATTTTGTGTGCAAGATTAAAATTTATTTAGTATAAGAGATGGAGTATATGTTTACCATGATTCTAAGTAAACAAATTTATCTATATTCAATTCATTGTTACAAGTCAGTTAGTTGAGATACTTATAAACTTATTTTCTCTATCTATCCATCTTCAAGATCAAGTTCAATCTTTAACTTACCATACAAACATCAATGTATTTACACAAACACACCTTGTGAAGTCTATAAATGAAGAACTAATTATTTCTCGTGAACTCTATTGAATGTTTAAATATACATATGATGAAATAACTCAATTTAAATTAGTTATTATTAATACTCATACTTGTTATACCATGATTTACATTAAATTTATTACTTCCTCATTTCATGAAAAAATTTACAATAGATAACAAAACACATATCATTTCTATGATTATTCATTAATAATTATATCATTATAACTTTTATGATGAGAAAAGTATTGATTTTATTGATTCAAATTCTTATGAAAATTGAGAGCCTATTTAATATATAATTTGGAATACTTTTTGAGAGGTAAATCATATATATACATACAGATTAAAGTAAAGGGTTTTCAAATCCAAAAGGTGGTCATTCATAAAAATTCCACTAAAGTTATTATTAGTCGATAGGCTATTTGTGTCAACTTTGCACAGAATTTTCGTTAGCCTCCCCTTTTTTCATACTTCCGACGGTCGGGAAAAGGGTGGCATATGGATTATAACTTTGGTTAGAACTTTTGTTAGCCTCCCAAATTTTTAGCCTTTCGATGGCCATGAAAAAGGTGGTAGAAGCAATTGTTGGCTACTTTGGGAATAGGGTGGTGTTTTTCACGGCACGTGGATAGAGAAGGCTGCGGGAATTAAACACTGGTTCACATCAACATAAATTGTTGTATTCTTTGCATGTACTAGTGATGGTTGTAATAACAACTTGTGTTTAATGCCTCGGGGAACAAAATGAATGCCTGGGAAATTTTCAATAAGGCATTGTTTGGTGTCGTTCTATTGCTATGCCTGATATGAGAGTCGTGAGTGACAAGGGTAAGCTTCTGTGAGGGTGCAAGCTAGATTAAGCTTTGTGCAACTTCTGCAAAGGTGGGTGGAGGTTATTTTATGTTTTTTGCATGGGTGGATGGTTGGAAATGCAAAAGAAAAGTGTCACATGTGATAATATTTTTCCCATATTTGTACAGGAAAGTTGGCGAGAAGAGGTGTGTTTGAAGCAAGTGGGTAGAGGTGCTAAAATATTATATTTTTGCATGGCTTTTTAACTTTGAAGCCAATATTGTTTGATTTATGGTTTTCGTTTAGTCATTATGGTTGCAATGCAATGAAACAGTCAATGTTATACAGTCTATGTTGAATGTTGTTCTCTATGTTGTTAGCCATTAGTTTTATTGTGTGTACTTTGGTTGGAATCCTCGCGAGCCTTTTTGGTTCTTGAGCTTCCCACCGAACGAGGCATGGATTTGATACTTTGATTTTTTATGGGTTTCTATTTATGGTTTCTGTTATCTGTGTATGTTTGTAGGCTTAGAGAAACAAGGCAGCCTAGAGAAAGTTGGCGGAAAGAGGTTTTTTTGAAACAAGTGAGAAGAGGTGCATATCGAAAAAATCGTTTGCCATATTGTTTCATTTCTGGCTCACCATTTTTGACAGGCAATATTGTTTTATCTATGATAGGGTACTGTTGATTGCTTCTAATTTTGATAAGAGGCCATTGAGAAAAGACTACATTGTTTGTGAAAATGAGTATTGTTTGGTTGAAGGTTCACGTTTTGTGTTTATGGTTTTCCATGGGTTCCTATCTGTCATTTTTTGTGTTTTGTGGGTTTCTTTGTCTGGGTCAGTCTTTAAACCAATATTGTTTGATTTATGCCTTTCAGTTTGTGGTTATGGTTGCAATGGAATAAAATAGTCAATCCTATATGCTTTGTGTTAGCTTCCATTGGGCATTATCCACTATAGTTATGTTGCTTAAGCTATATTGTTTCATTTTGGAGAAGGTGTTGTTGCAAAGGCTATATTGTTTCAATTTTCGAGGAGGTTGTGTTGTGAAAGGATTTTTTTTTGTATGGGTTTGTTAATGTCAATTTTTGACGGGTTTCTATTTAATGTTTACATTTTGTGGGTATGTTTGCAACAAAATAAAATTGTTGAAGTTATGGAGTTTTTGTCGATTCTTATTGTATAGCTCGGGCTATATTGTGGCTTTCTACATCTGGGTGGCTGTTCAAAACCAATGTTGTTTGATTTATGGATTTCATTTCCTCGTTATGGTTGGAATAGAATAAAATAATTAATGTTGTTGATTATATGTTTTGTTACATTAGGTATTATTGATTATTGTTCTCTACCTTAGACTATATATTTTAATATCAATATATATGTGTAAGATTAAAATTGTTGAGGTTATGGAGTTTTTGTCGATTCTTATTGTATAACTTGGGCTACATTGTGGCCTTCTGCATCTAGGTGGCTATTGAAACCAATGTTGTTTGATTTATGGCTTTCGTTTTCTGGTTATGGTTGGAACAAAATAAAATAATTAATATTGTTGATTCTATGTTTGGTTATATTAGGTATTATTGATTATTGTTCTCTACCTTAGGCTATATTGGGTATATTTTAATATCAATTTATATGTGTATACATATACGTATATTTATATATATATATATATATATATAAATTTTATGTGGGTCTCTCTTTATGGCTTGCATTTAATGGATATGTTGGCAACATGGTAAAATTATTGACCTTATGCAGTTTTTGTCGATTGTTACTGTCTACCTTAGCCTATATTGTCTCATTTTCAATAAGATTATGTTCAAAAGGCTATATTGTTTCAATTTTTGATAAGGTGTTGTTCATAAAAGACAATATTATTTGTTAAAAAAAATTATGTTTCATTTATGGATGCGTTATATGGGTCAATTTTTGACAGGTTTCTATTTAATGTTTGTGTTTTGTGGGTATGTTTGCAACAGGATAAAATTGTTGATGTTATGTAGTTTTTGACGATTGTTATTGTATAGCTCAGGCTATATTGTGGCTTTCTCGATCTAGGTCACTATTGAAACCAATGTTGTTTGATTATGGCTTTGGTTTTCTAGTTATGGTTGGAACAAAATAAAATAATTACTATTGTTGATTCTATGTTTGGTTACATTAGGTATTAATGATTATTGTTCTTTTCCTTAGGCTATATTGGGTATATTTTAATATTAATATATATGTGTATATATATATACGTATATATGTGTACATATATAGATATATTTATATATATTTCAATTTTCTGTGGGTCTCTCTTTATGGCTTTCATTTAGTGGATAATGGGATAAAATTGTTGACCTTGTGTAGTTTTTGTCAATTGTTATTGTTCGGCTCTGCCTATGTTATGTCATTTTTTATTAGCTTATGTTCAAAAGACTATATTGTTTCAATTTTTGATAAGGTGTTGTTCATAGAAGACAATATTATTTGTTCAAACAAATATTGTTTCATTTATGGATGGGTTATATGGCTATCATTCTGCATGGGTTGGCACTATTGAGAAAAGATGATATTGTTTGTGAAAACGAGTATTGTTTGGTTTAAGGTTCGCATTTTGTGTCTATGGTTTTGCATCGGTTCCTACCTATCATTTTTTTTTGTGTTAGCTTATACTTGGTAATTGTTGATTATAGTTTTGTTGCTTAAGCTATATTATTTCATTTTGGAGAAGGTGTTGTTGAAAAGACTGTATTATTTCAATTTTTGATAAGGTTTTGTTCATAAATGAGTATACTTTTTTATGAGTTTGTCAATGCTAATTTTCAAGAGCATGTTGTTGAGAAGGCTATATTGTTTCTATTTTTTATAAGCTTTTTTTCATAAATGAGTTTATGTTTACTTGGGTTGGTTACTGTGAATCTTTGTGGGCTTCTATTTATGGGTTCCATTTTGTGGCTATGTTTGGGACAAGATAAAATTATTTACCTTGTGTAGTTTTTGTTGGTTTTTGTTGTGTATCTTCGGATATATTGTTACATTGTTGACAGGGTGCTATTGAGAAGTGTTTGAATTCTTGTTAAGGCACTCTTGGGAAAAGACTGTGGTAGTTTGGGTTATATTTTTGCATTGGTTTGTTACTGTCCATTTTATTGTTCTCTGTCTTAGGCTATACTATTTCATTTCTAAAAAGGTGCTATTGAAAAGGCTATATTGTTTCAATTTTTTGATAGGTTCGTATTGAGAAATGAGTATATTTTAACTTCAGTTTGTTTCTGTGAATCTCTGTGGGTTTTTGTTTATGGCTACCATTTTGTGGATATGTTTGGAACAAAATACAATTGTTGGTGTTATGCACCATCCCCATTGGACAGGAACAATAGATCAAATAGAAATTGTCATTGACCTATGAAAAGAACAAGCATATTAAGCAACAAATATGAATATTGTCTACATCTGATTTTAGATAGATACATATCTACACATAGGGATGAATAATGTGTGTCTCTAATTTCACAAACATACATATGTATACATACGTTAACTGAAATGAGCAAGAACAAGACAAGGGTTGATGTCCAGCCTATGTTATGAAATGAATAAGCAGAGCAACAAATATATATAGATGGTGTTTACATCTAATTTGACATACATAGATATCCACAGTGGAGAAAAGAGGAATAAAACACTACCAAAAAAACACATACTTTTTTCCATCCATATATCTGTAAGAAAGAGATTCATACATATACATCCAACACATGGAATATATGTATTTAGAGTTGTGAAACAAACTCCACATCAATGTATATGTCTCGAAAGTTAGTTGCACAGGAATAAAACATTCTATATATATGCTTAGAAAGAAAAATCTATACAGACATATATGTATCGAAAGCTATGTGTAGACAACAACCATATATATCCATAGCTGGACCTCAAACATGTGAATATTGTTTGCATGAAATGTCAAAAACACACAGATTTGCGCATATGAAATATCAAAGTCTTGCAATTCTCATTAAGGCATAGTATTTTTTGTCGATTGTTGATGGCTAGCTTGGGTTGTTTTTTTTGGCTTAGTTTGTTGTTGTGCAGCTTTTTGTGCTTTGTAATGATGAACAATACCCTTTGGAAAATAAAATATATTGTTTTAGAGATACTTGAGGAATGCTTTTCTTAGTCTCCAGCTCTTCCCTCACCGCCGCCCCACTGCCATCGGCTACACCTCTTCCACTTTCGTGCAAAAAACCACAAAATAGACTACAACCGGTTTCGTAGAAATTCCACAGCCAATGATTGGACTTTCACCTTCACAAAATCTTGCCCTCCATGCTCACAACTACTATATATATGTACATATATATATATATCTATATATGTGTGTGTATATATATATATATATATATGTTTATATATATATATATGTGTGTGTGTGTGTGTGTGTGTGTGTGTATGTTTATATATATATATATATATATGTAAATATATGTATTGTTTCAAATTATAATATGCTTCTATTCAGCAAGGACTCTATTTTTGGATTGGTTTGCTACTATTAATTTATGTGAAGGTATTGTTGGGAACACTATATTGTTTCATATTTCCATAAGGTTTTGTTGAGAAAGGGGTATATTTTTGGTTTGCTATGTTGCTGTGAATTTTTGTGGGTCTATCTATGTGGCTTGCATTTTGTGGCTATGTTTGGATTTCATTTTTTTCTTTTGTTTGTAACATAATAATTTTTTTAAGATGGTGCAAATTTTGTTGATTGTTGTTGTGTGGCTTGGGTTATATTCCTCCATTGGTTTGTTACTTTGTATTTAAATGAAACAATATTGTTATCAACAGTGACAAACCCATACAAAAAACATCCCTACAAAAGCTAAACCATAAATCAAACAATATTGGTGTGAACAAACTATATAGTTTTTTTCCAACACAACCTAAATAAAAAAGGTAACAATATACCCTAAAACAACATAACTTGTAAAACATTAACTATTTCATTGCAACATGTGTGTGTGTGTGTGTGTATTTATATGTATTTATATATATGTATTTATATGTATATGTATGTGTAAACATCTAAATTTGACCACCACAATATGGTCAAAGTCATCTCCTTAATCATCTCTTTGCTCATCTAATACGTCCTCTTTTCTGGTATTAATTAAATCACTCATTTAATTAATATTATGTGTCTTCCATAAGGTTTCTAAAGTATTTAATTTAGTAAATACTTTTCCCCTCTTTCCTCTCTAAATTAAATAAATGTATCACTTTATTTGATTTAGTCATATTATCTTTTGGAATTTTAAATTTATTTTTAAATTCCTTACTTTCTCTCTCATTGTCACATCCTCCAACTTTTGCAAGTTGGTATCTAATCCCTCTTAGCAATATAACCCTCTTTAAGATTAGTCATAATTAATTTATGATTAAGATGTTCACACCTCTAATCATCATTAGGGTTTCATCCTCCATAATTTCCCACTTGCCTTTAATCTATGATTAATTTTTCTAATAAAGTACTTGCACAATCTTACTCACTTAATTAGGTCATCCCTAATCCCCATATCATTTATGGAATGTGTCCTAAGTCAACCTTATGAAAGGCTTTCTCTTTTTGAAGAAGGCACTCCATTCCCCATGTGAATTTTTAATTCACATTTAATCCCCCAATGCATCCCTTGGAATTCAAAATTCTTTTTCTCATCCCCATGAGGATATTTGAAAAAAAATTAATTCCCCACATGTCCTCTCACTCACATAGGGACAAGGACTTCCTTTATGAGGAGATCTTGTCCCAATCCCAAGGTACTATGTACCACCTCCATGTCATGTACTATCCTTCCAACTCATGTACACATCACCTTTTTTGAGCCAATTCACATGCCACATGTCAAGATGTAAGGGCTTGTGAGTTCTTAACTCACCTTAGCCCTACATCTTGATCTTGATGACTCAATCTCAACTATCCATTTCCCTAGAGAACTCCAAAATCTCTATAAATACCCCCTCTTTTCTCTCATTTTGGGGGGAGATCATTCATGCTAGCTAAACTCTTGCAAATTTTTTCCTTGAGCCATACTTAGCCATTTTCATACTTGCATCCACTTCCACTCATCTCTACATCCTCATATCATCTCATACATTTGCATCTCTTGCCATCCAAGGAGCATACAACACCAAAGATCGAAGAGCCAACCAAAGGATTGATTCGAGACAAGGTAAAAGGTTCTATTTTGTTGTCTTTATTTTGTATTGAATCCAACTAGGCTAATCTTGAGGTGTACGGTGTTTTTAGTGTTATTTTATCTCTTTTTTTTGCTGCTCATATTCTAACACTTAAATTCAACCATTCACATTTCTAGAATGCATGGTGGGACCCACAAATGGGTATTTTACTTTAACATTTGCTATTTTTTGACTTTTTGTAGGTGCAGATTATAGAGGGCCAGACTTGACCTACAGAGGGGCGAACTTGACCTTCCTAGGGTGGACCCGATCTATAGGAGTAGACTTGACCTCACAAACAGGCAGACCTGCCCTCTGCAGGCAGACCCAACCTTGCCCAGGGGCAGACCTGCCCTCCACAGTCTCCATAAAGTGTTTTGGCTTGTTCTTCACAGAGGGGCGGACCTGACCTACAGATAGGCGGACTTGACCTGCAGATAGCCAGAACTGACCTGTAGACAGGCGGACCTAACCTGCATATAGCTAAACCTGACCTCTACATAGCTAGATTTTCCCTAGATAGTTTTTTTCAGAAGGTAAAATCTCACTTTTTAGCAATCTTTTTGGTTGTTTTAAGCATTTTTAACCCTTAATTTAGGTACATATTTTAACTAGGAGGTGTCAACCAACCTTGTTTCTCATGTTTTTGGGTGAGCTATTTGACGTATCCAATCCCCTTGTGCCATTCGGCGATCCTGGGAGACAAGAAATCATAGCTTACCACGTCCTTTGAGTCATCCTTTTTTTTATTTTTCTTAGCGGGACCTGCTTGGGCATTTCATCACCCTAAGGGATGATTCCAACCATGCGTACCGGTGGGGTATATAAAGGAGGGAGAGAAAATTTTGTAGCTCAATCCAACCAAATTGTAATTGGCGAAGCATCAGGATGATGTGAAGAGTTGGTTTGAGCCTTTAAGGTTCTCAACTCACGCTTGTAATGGGTTGGTTTTCACGGTTTAGGCCTCATGTACTGTGTGTATATCAAGGACTTCCTAGTAACCATGTTCATCCTAGATTAGAAGACTTTGTCGACCATACCCTTTCTACTAGACTTAGGCTTGTGTTGTCTGAATTGTCTTCTTTGTGTGAAACCAGTAATTGTTCGATTTATTTCACTTAGCCATATCCTTTTCTTTGATCATTGCTATGTTTTGAGTCATTTTCCTTAGTTATTCTATCAAAATTCAAGTTTAAACCCGTAGACAGCTGGACCTGACCTATAGACAGGTAGACTTGACCTACAGACAACTGGACCTGACCTCTACATAGCCAGATTTGCCCCCTTTGTGAAAAATTTGGCCTCTACAAGTGGACCTGACTCATCTAGGGGTAGACCTGACCTTTGACCCACCCCTTTGAGGCCTGTTTTGACAAAATTTGACCATCTTTTGTTCCTTGAGTAGACCTATCCTTCATAGGGGTGGACCTGGCCTATAAACCAGTCCTTTTGGAGCCTGTTTTAGCCATTTTGACCAACTTTTGCTTCATAGGCAGACCTGACCTTTGACCCACTCCTTTCAGGCCTGTTTTGGAAAAATTTAAGCATCATTTATTCCTTGGGCTGACCTCACCTTTGATCCACCCCTTTCAAACCTGTTTTGGAAAAAAAAGACCATCTTTTGTTCCTTGGGTGGACCTGCCCTTCACAGGGGCAGACTTGACCCTTGATTGGTCAGCTTTTTCATCCATTTCATCATTCAGGACCCTCATTTCACCATTTCGATCACTCATCTCCTCGTTCTGAACATCTGTACACCCATTTCAAGAATCCGTTTGCCATCCTAAACATTCATCCCCTTAGTTTAGGAATCTGTTCATGCATTCAGAGTTCTCATTTACCCATTTCGAACCCATGTCCTGGTTATCTTCCCCCCTTTTCGAACCACTGATATCCCATTAAAACCTTGTTAAAGTGGTTATCTGAATTGACCTAGGTGTTCATCTCTAATCATCATCCATCAAAACTGACTTAGGATTGTCACCCCTCCTAAGTCAGTCATCCTCGTCGGCCCAATCAATCCACTTCAATCTCAAGTTGGATTCGGTGTCGTTATCACACATCCACCCTTTAGTCGATTAATCAACACCTAGCGTTACCAAGGATCACTCTTGAACTCGGTTTGAGATTCTGATCATTATCATTCATCCTAATCAATCATCAATCCAAATCACATCATCATATCATCCAATTCAGATGGGCCATTTGATACTGCCAATTACAACCCCAGCAGATCTTGTCCAGACAAATCATACGTCCAAACTGGAGTCAATCCTGTCGGGCCATCGCAAATTGATATAAAGTCATCGATAGGATCGTTTCTATCCAGGCGTCAACGTTGATGATACTCTAAGTCAGGTGGGTGAACAATCACCAAGATGTCATTTTAGCATCCCGGTCATCGCATATCATCTTGCCTATTGGACGGTCACAAACAAATGGCCATAAACAACAATCCCAACCAAACATCCCTCAAGATCCAAACAACATAGCTAATGCCTCACAAGACCCCCATAACGGTGCGATCATCCCTCAGGATCTGCACAATGGTACATCATCACAATCCAATATTGATGGTCAAAACACATCACCACCCAGGGATGAGAACATGGTCAACCAACCTGAACTTACCTTTGAGGAACACTTTAGTAACCCTATCAACGTGCAAACCGGATGCTCACCCCTTCTCAAAACCATGGGAAAAGCTCTTTGAAATATGGTGAAAGGTACCGGCTTCTATCCGGGTATAAACCTATCCAAATTATAGGTTCCACACCTACTTCCACCTGGTGGTCCATCCCCAATATTTCCCTCCCACAGAGTTGCACCAACCCATTCCCACCATTCTGTTAATCCTCTACATCCCACCATCTCAGTCATAGGGGCTCCTCAAATAGCTGATCCCAATGATCTTTTTTCCTTTGGCATGCCACAAAATGTTTCGCATCCACAACCATTAATGCTAATGGCACCACCCCTTTCAAATCCACCTCCTGTCAGCATTGGAGGTAGTCCTTTTACTGCATTGCCTCCACTAGCTGGGGCCATAAACCTACCATCGCCTTTGTACACATCTCCAAAGCCTCACCAATCTAACCTACCACCTCCAATATTTCCACAAGGGACATCCCAACTAAATGTCCCCTTTGGTACCCAACAACCTCTATTGCAAAATTCCCTTGCATTATCTCAATCGACCCAACAACAACAACCATTATACAACCCACCGATTTCTTAGCAACAACCACCATAGAAGTCACAAAGCAATCTGCCCCAACCTCCCACTCAAACCATATCCCTTTTTCTCACATTCATCCTACGTGTGCAAACTCAAACACAATACAACATTCCCTCTTAGCCCACACAACATCTCACATCCGCATCCTTGTGCCACCCACAACATCGTTATTGCCAGCAATGGCGGTCCGGCCAACAGCACCACCTTATCACGGCCTCCCTCGCGGTCGTAGCCCAATGCCTCAATATCCAGCGGGTCCAGTCTACATCATCACATCCAAGCTCCTTAGTAGCCTACCTCACATTTTTATCAAACAATATGTACTATACCTCACAACAACAACCCCTGTACCAACAAAATCCCTCGGCTTACTAGTAAGGGATGTCATCATCCCACTACCAAAATCCATACCTCAACATTCTGACACTCTCTCTGTAGGATCCTTTATCATCCTACCATCCATATCCATCCAACCCGCCACTAGTCAACTCAGATCTATTAGAAATCAAAGCTGCTATGAAAGATCTTCAGCAGAGGGACTGGCAAACGATTGTTGAAGACGCCTTTTCCTTCCATTTCATCCACTCCAAATGTCTCATTTGATTACCTTCAACGGCAGTACCGAATTAAGTGATGCCAGAGACAGATATGGGCCATTGCAAGGGTTTTTGCTCCCCGATGTCAGAAGGTTACAACTGCACAATGAAAACTATCTCTTGTGCATGGTCCCCACGAGAAGCAATGAGACAATTCCCCTTGGGTGGTTCGCCCAGGCCTCAAGCGAGGGTCCTTTGATGCTTTATGACCTCTCGAGAAAAATTTACTCTACTTCTCCTTCAATTTGGAGGACACTGACACCTTAGATCTCCTCAAAGAGAAACAACATGAGGGGGAAACCTTTTCTAGCTACCTTCAAAGCTGGTGTGCTCTAGCAAGCCGAATGAAAACCCCTCTAAAAGAGAGGGACATGGTCACCCTCTTCGTGGAGAACTCTTATCCCGACATTGCTCATAATTTTAGGTTGCACTATGTCACCACTTTCATAGAGATAATGGAAAAGGGACCCATCCCTAAACATGCCCTTGTTGCCAAAGGGAACATCAAGATACACAACCAAGACAAGGAAAGGTCATTTGGTGACAAGCCATGTTTTTGGAACAAGAATAAGAATGCTGTGAATGACGACATCACTGATACTAAACACGTCCAAGTGGCTAATACATCCTAGAGGCAACAACCATCCATACCTAATTCCATATCTGTACCATAGGGGGAACCTCGTCCTCCTCAACAGCTAAACCAAAATAGTCAAGGGAATGCTAATTGCCAGTATACTCAATTAGGAGAACCCCTAAGTGTCATCTTCAATAAAATGTTACAGATCAACGACCCGATCATCTACCCTATCACCAAACCACTTGATGAATCCAAACCTTTAAGCCTACATGGTCTAGGTAAAATGAATATTGTGAGTTCCATAAAATCAAAGGAGACACTTTGAATAAGTGTCAAGGTCTCAAAAACTATGTCCAAGATCTTATTGATCGAGGAGTTATCAAAGTTGGCACCAGTCAAGCTTCGTCATCCAATGCTCAATTATAGATATTTCAAAATGACTTTCCAAACCATAATCAAGGCGCAAGCACCTCCAACAACAATCCTCAAGACAACAACACAAACAACATAAGCTATAAGAATGTACCCCTCAATTATGAGGGTATTACTCATTACATTGAGTAGGTAGAACCCTGCATATCTATGATACATGTCAAAGCCAAAGACCCTTAGTGTACTATTACTACACGATGAGCCCACATCACTGTCCTTGTAGCCTCTGCATCCACCCAACCAAGTCCTGTAAACTCTAAGTACAACATTCTGCATCACTTAGGGAGGACCCCTACTCAAATCTCAATCTTGGATCTGCTTAAGTCTTCCACTGCACATTAAGAAATCCTCAATAGAGCCTTACAGGAAACCCATGTACCTAATGACATCAATCCTACATGATTCGAAGCTTTGGTAGGACACCTAACTTTATCTTATCAGTTGCACTTTAGCCAAAATGACATGCCAAATATTGATGTCAATCATAATCGCCCCTTACATATCAAAGTCATGGTTTCTGGTCATAAAATAAAAAGGGTCTTGGTAGATAATGGCTCTTCCCTCAATTTGTGTACTCTGAAATTCATAAAAAAGGTGGGGTATACTTTGCAATGGTTTCTATTTTCGATTGTGTGAGAATTTTGGTTTATGGGGAATTGATGCAAAAATTCTCACACAATCAAAACCAGAAACCATTGCAAAGAACATTATGGATTATGGAAACTTTATATCATTAGGTGGGGTATACTCAAGCAGATCTAAGTAATCAAATCATCGTGCGATCAATGCCTATGATAATGCAGAAAGGAATTCAGAGGGAATTATAAGTCTTCCTATCCAAGTGGGACCTGTGGTTCAGTACACTACCTATCATGTCCTTGATCTGGACTTGCCATATAATCTCCTCCTTGGCCGCCCATGGCTCCATGCTATGCAAGCTGTCCCCTCCACGTACCATCAATGTCTAAAATTCTCAGTTAACAGACAAGAGGTCACCATCTATGTTGACCCCCAACCATTTGAATACTGCTGCACTTTAGAAGCATCATTTCCCCATTTACATTATTGTCCTAGGGTTGAAATGGGGGAATCTCAGTCATCATCCACTAATCCACCCTCCACCATGATAACCACTCCATCTTCCACCATCGATCCTACAGAAACAAAAGTCCAGATCATTGACAAGGGGTGTGGTGAATACGAAATGTATATTGCTCTTAATGTAGCAACAATGCCACTGTCACCACCCGAGTACGGTTAACCTTCACATGCTACTCAAAAGGAAGACAAGAATATCACCTTCAGTGCAAAAAAAACATTGTTACTATAACTTTCAGGTCCCCTAGTATCAAGATAGATGCACCAGAAGGGGATATAAGTCAATGGCTATAATGAGAAGAACCCCAACCAGATCCTTCTCTAAAGGAATATTTTTAGGAAGCATATCCTTGGTCAGCTAAGTTTGCAAAAAAGTATAACTATCAAGGTAGGGGCCTAGGTAAAGAAGAATAAGGGCAGTTGAAACCTATTGATACATCAAAACTGCCAAAGAACATAGGCATTGAATACGACAAAAAGCAGAAAGGCCTTGCAACATCGTCTAATACTTCCGATAGTGTTGTCATGGACGGTGGCTCATTGGAAGACATACTCGAGGAGGAATCCATCATACATGCATACGATGACGTCAATCACACTGACCTGTCATCCATGTTTGAATGCTTATCTGTCTGTACCATTAGCCTATCCCTTCATCACCCTGAGCTTATTGATTGGGAGCTACATGACAACACACCTGTCAATATGTTTGCAGATACATATGTTAACCTCATGGGATTGGGGGAGGATGAACACTCTAGTCATAAAAATAAGAATAAGAAAAATAAAAAGCGGTCATGTAGTGAAAACTCCCCAAGGCACTTCCTGACCTTGAAAAATTAAAAATAAAGGACACATCCAATGGTGAAAACCTCAATGAGGTGTTGGAGGATGGAGATGTTTATCTTCCCCTTGTGGGAACTCGGTTATCTACACGGTCATCCATGCTAATTGAAGAGACTCGAGAAGTTAATTTGGGTTATGCTGAAACTCCTAACATCACATATGTGGCCAAATCACTCTTAGAGAAAAAGTATCCAGTCATTGCATTGCTACTCCAAAAGGGAATCATTAAATTTGCTTGGTCATATTCAGACATGCCAAGCTTTGACCCCGCCTTAGTGGTTCATCATCTAGATGTTCGCCCAGATGCCAAGCCTGTCAAATAGAAGCTCTGCAAGATGCATCCACATGTAGCATTGTTAGTCAAGAAGGAATTGGAGAAGTTAGTAGATGCAGGTTTTATTAGACCAATTGACTACTCTTAGTGGATCTCCAATATAGTACCAGTTGCCAAACCAAATGGAGACATTCAGATCTATATGAAATTCAGAGATCTTAACAAGGCCTACCTAAAGGATGACTTCCCTCTACCTAACATTGACATGTTGGTTGACCTCACAGCAGGACATGAGATGTTATCCCTTATAGATGGTTTCTCTGGTTATAATCATATCCAAATTGCACTTGAGGACCAATAAAGGCCGATTTTGCTGTAGGGTACCTTTTGTTACAATGTTGCATTTCCCTTTGGTCTATAAAAATGTAGGTGACATATTAAGGGTGATGGCGAACATCTTCCATGACCTCATCCATATCATCATGGAGGATTATGTCGATGAGTTGTTAGGAAAATATAGAGCAGAAGAACATCCTACCATCTTGAAAAGGATATTTGAATGGTTGGAACATTACAAGTTATGACTAAATCTAAAAAAATGTGTCTTTGGTGTTATGTCAGGAAAATTGTTGGGTTTCATAGTCTCCTGGAGGGGTATTGAAGTTGATCCCGCCAAGGTGAAAGCTATTTTGGACATGCCACCCCATGCAATACGGAAATAGTTAAAAGCCTCCAAGGGGAAGATGCAAATATGTGGGTTCATAGCCCATTTCGCGAATGAGGTAATCAGCCATTCACCCATCTTCTGAAGAAAGACTCCACCTTCTTATGGAACCAACAGAGTCAGACAGGTTTCAATAAGATCAAAGAATACTTAGCTCATCCACTGATCTTGATGCCACCTATTCTAGGGAAACCCCTCCTACTATATATCTTCACCACCTCAGTCGCACTGGGGGCATTGTTAGCACAACATGATGAGTCATTGAAAAAGAGGGCGATCTACTACTTCAGTCAGACATTGGTTGGCTATGAATTAAACTACTCTCCCATGGAAAATTCCTACCTTGTAGTGGTCTTTAGCACATAGAAACTCCAACATTACATGCTTAGCCATCCCATAAAATTAATTGCTAAGATTGATCCACTAAAGCATCTATTATCCAAAACCACCTTGACTGGCTACATGGCCAAGTGGGTCATGCTCCTAAGTGAATTTGACATAGAATATGTGGAGTGAAAAGCCATAAAGGGATAGGTCATAGCTGATTAGTTGGCCGAGGCACCATTAGTAGATGCTTACCCTCTAGACAATGAATTTCTAGACGAAGAATTTTACACAGTTATAGAAGCACCAGCTTGGACACTATATTTTGATGGCTCATATACTCAAAATTGATCAGGTACAAGAATTTTATTAGTTACCCCTCAAGGAGACTACATTCCAAAATCATTCAGGATAGCATTCCCATGTACCAACAACATGGCAAAGTATGAATCCCTCCTCAGTAGCCTCTGAATTGCAAAGCAGTGGCATATAACTCACTTGAAGGTCTTTGGTGATTCATTATTATTCATCAAGCAGGTTAATGATGAATTCCTAACAAAAGATGATAAGTTGTTGCCCTATAAATGCATGGTGGATGATTTCAAGAAATATTTCATCTTCATACAATTTGATCAAATTCCTAGGGTACAGAATAAAGCAGCTGATGCAATGGCCACTATTGGCTCCTTGATTAACATACTATTCTGCCAGGATGGAATGTGAGTTCTTTGTAAATTAAATTTTAATCCCAGCATATGATATTCCTGAGACTAACATGGTGTGTAATATCATGGGTCCCGCTTCACCCTGGTACCAGGACATATATACATATCTCCATGATAATATTCTACCCCCAGACTGCACACGAAACAAACAAAAATCCTTTATTCACCATTTGGCTTGATATGTTATCATTGGTGATACACTTTATCGTTGCGGGTATGATGGGATCCTCCTTAGGTGTCTAAATGAGACCGAAGCCCGCACAACACTAACAGAGGTACATAGTGGTGTTTGTGGGTCTCATTCAAATGGTATGGCCCTAGCCAAAAGGATTCTCCTAGCTAGATATTATTGTCCTACATTAGAGCATGATGCTTTTGAATTTTTGAAGAAGTTCCTTCCTTGCCAACAACATACAGATTTGATTCATGCTCTAGCACATGATCTTTAGCCCCTCCTAGCATTGTGGCCATTATCTCAATGGGGTTTCAACTTGATTGGAAAGATTTACCACCATCATCTGATGACCATACATTCATAATTACTACCAATAAGTACTTCACTAAGTGGGTGGAAGCAATGCCACTCTCACAGATCATTGGTATTTAGATCTCAAAATTCATTCTTTACCATATTCTTTGTAGATATGGTATCCCATCGACCATCCTCTCTAATAATGGAAAACCCTTCAAAAATAAAGCCATGAAACACCTTTGTGACACCTTTCATATCCAGCATCATTGGTCAATGCCTTATTAACCCTAGGGTAATGGTCAAGCAGAAGCAACCAACAAGACC
>VDFB02176356.1:0-18677 GCA_007258455.2 Sequoia sempervirens
TATCTCTCCCATCACTGGGATCCTCAAGATATGGTATACGTCCTCAGGGGTCACGGTAATCTCTCCGGTCAGTAAATGAAATGTGTTGGTATCACTATGCCACTGCTCTGCGAGTGCTGTCAATAAAGCTCTGTTGAGGCACACCTCAGGCATGTCAACCAATGAACTCAATCCACAGGCCTCAATCACGTCCCGATCTAACTATAATAGCTATGGAATCAAACCCCATGTCTTCAGGAATGTCTCCCGTGACTGCAAAACGCTCAATCTCTCCTATTGACACATCAACATGACAAAGCAAAATCAATATCAAATCATCACGATTTATCAATAAAATCTGAATATCAATCAAACTATTTGTTTTTCATCATCATGGAAAGCAGATAATCACAATCATGTTTGTTTTTAACAACCTTAGAAGCAAACATATCAATCAACTGTTTGTTTTTCATTTTCATGAAAGTAAATAATCAAAATCCTGTTTGTTTTTAACAACTTTAGAAGCAAACTTATCAACCCTATTTGTTTTTAACAACTTTAAAAGCAAATCTATCAGTTATTAGTTGTTTTCCAACAACTTTGGGAACAATTTTTTTCATTTGCAACAACATCCAATCATAGGTGCTATAGAATCATAGGCGCTACAGAAAAAATTAAGGGCACTACAAAATTTATCAAGGGCGCTACAGAATCATATGCGCTATGGAAATTATCATGGGCGCTACAGAAATTCTTAAGGGTGCTAAAACACACTCTTTCACAATCAAAACAAAGATAAACGTGCTCGGAAAGGAAAATTTTCAAAAAACAGAAGTTTGACAGGGTACATACCGCAAGTCCATAGTGCGCCAGCTGCTGATGTCGTCGGATGCACTTGAAACGGTACTGGTGAATTGGAAGTGCCATCTTTTTAAATCCAGAGCTCAAAATTTACAATTTTTACTAGGTTAAAATGAGAAAATGACATGGAAAATGACATTTTAACCTATTTAAAAGCAAAATTGGTGGATTTTAACACATTTTATCACAACAGGGGCAATTTTGATCATCAATTTTTCATTTTACATTTTTCCAGGTCAATTTCTTCACATCGTTATTTTCGAACGATGAATCGACATCTTCAAAATCATAAAATCATAAAAATCGAAAAACATTTCAAGAAAAAAATAAAATCTAAAAATTCACGAAATCAAAATTTTAGCCAAATTCGGCATTGAGGTGGGGGCATATACCTATCAACATTGACCCGATTCGACATCACGGGGAAAATTTCAAAATTCTTTAGGGGCTTGTCGTAAAACCGTACTTTAAAGGGCAAAATATATGCGAAAGAGTAGTCCATCGCATAGTCAAGTAATTAATTAAATATTTTTAATATTTAATTAAATCTTTGAATTCAATCTACGTATAAATAAATCTAAATAATTTATTTATATTGTTCATTCTTTTCATTTCGATTAAATAAATAAGTTTATTTAATCACTTTTCTTATTCATTTCTTAATTAATTAAATAAACATTACGATTTATTTATATTAATCATTTAATCTTGGCTTGGATATTTTATTCAAATAAAGATTAAATATTCCTCTATTTTAAATATATTCTTCTAATATCCATTCACAATTAAATATCTCAAAATATTTAATTTAATTCTTCTAATATCTATTCACAATTAAATATTCCAAAATATTTAATTTAATTCTTCTAAAGTCATCACAATTAAATATTCCAAAATATTTAATTAAATCTTCTATAGTTCTAAAATCAAAAATCAAATTCACATAAATGAAATTAAATAAATTTATTTATTTAATAAATTTGGGGATTATCTTCAACAACCGTGAAACAAACTGCCAAAACAGAAAAAAATAATTTCTTTGTTCCTGTGCAAGCTTGTTCCCGTGGGTTGAAGACAAGCATCCATTCTTCTCTCCAACCTCCCAACATTCTCCATCTTCTTCTCAACCTCTCCATCTCTCACCATTCAAACTTACCAGACAATCTCACAGCCATTGATCTTTTCCAGCCAGGATTTTGCCTGCAAAAAGCTATAAAAGGACTGCCGGGTCTTTGCAATCACAGAGAAGCTTTCATACAGATAAACTATAGCCAAATTGCAAATAGCCTTCAAGCATCCATAGCATAGTCTTTAGCATTCATAATATAGAATCATAGCATATCATGGCATCCACAAATCACAACCCCTGTGCATAATCCACAGCCCCTGTGCATATCTGTGTATTTTCACTTCACCAGCATATAGCATAGAGAAACTTTGCATACTCATTCTGCAGATTGCCATTTGGAGAAGCCTTGCTTATACAATCTGAGAGCAGCAGTTTCAAACAAATCTCTGGAGATAGAGGAAGATGGAACGACTCTGAAGAAGTCTTGTTTGTTTGATTTCATTTCAAATTATCTCACTTTCTTCAGTTTAATGTTTCATTTATGTGTTTTTGTTATTTCATTTTGATCATACATATTTAACATACACAATCAGCAGTGACTCTCAGTGTGGATTTGAGAAATCAGATACTTTTTGTGCTTCCTTCAAATGGTTGGTATTAGGAGGTGAAGTCTGAGGTGGAGTTAGATAGAGCTTTTAGAGGGCAGGTTTTCAAGATATTCCCTAGAGTCAGACATAATTTTGAGGCGTTTGGGTCGTATCTATCTACCATCCACTAGAGATATTCACTCTTTGATCATGTTAGAGGCACATAGGGCACTATATTCAGCTCATCCTGGTGTCAAAAAGATGCATGTTGATCTTTGAAAGCTATACTTTTGGGCTAGAATGAGGAGAGATATTGCTGATTTTGTGTCGAGGTGTCTTGAGTGTCAAAGAGTGAAGGCTAAACATCAGCATCTTGTAGGACTTTTGCAGCGTCACTTGGTTTCGAAGTGGAAATGGGACATTATCTCAATAGATTTTATAGTTGTTTTTCCCGTTTCTTCGTGTCGACATGACGCCATTATGGTCATTGTGGACAGGTTGACAAAGGTGGCTCACTTCTCTCCTGTTCTTTCCTCTTACAATGCTTCATTAGTGGCCAAAGTATTTATGGAAGATATTGTTAGGTTACACAACATTCCTCATCGGATCATTTCAAACAGAGATCTTGTGTTCACCTTAACACACTGGATGTCCCTACAGAATGCTTTGGGGACTCAGTTGAACTTCAGTTCAACTTATCACACAAAGATGGATGGGCAGACCGAGAGGGTCAATTAGATTCTTGAGGACATGCTTTGGATGTACATCATGGATCAATAGACATGATGGGAGGAATACCTATATTTGGTAGAATTTTCATACAATAACAGTTATCACAGCTCTATAGGCATGCCTCCCTTCTAGGCATTGTATGGTCTTCCGTGTCAGACACCATTGAGTTGAGACCGATTGGAGGATAGAGTTCTATTGGGTCCAGAGATTCTCTAGGAGATGGAGCAGTAGGTGGTTTGGATAAGGGAGCATTTGGTAGCAGCTTAGGATAGACAAAATAAATATGTTGATAATCACAGGGTGGATCATCAATTCTCAGTTGGTGACAGAGTGTTTTTGTGTGTGCATCTGCGAAAGAGTCTGATCCATTATGGAAAGGGCTCTAAGCTCGCACTACATTTTGTTGGACCTTTTGAGATATTGGAGAGGATTGGACTTGTAGCATACCATCTTGCTTTGCCACCCAGTCTCTCACACATACATGATGTATTTCACGTTTCAGTACTTAGACCATATTATCCTAATATATCTCATGTCCTCGATTGGAATGCATTATAGGTAGAGAATGGATAGTTGAATTTGGAGCCCGTGGGTGTAATTTATCTCCAGAGACTCACACTCAGCTGACGAGACATAAAGAAGGTTAGGGTCTAGTGGGATCCAAACGATGAGGCTTTGACTACCTGGGAGGATACTTTTAGGATGAGGGAGCTTCATCCGTATCTATTTATAGACTTCCATGAGTAAGCCTGGTCCTAGGGGGGATGATGTGATGCCCCCTTAGTTTTATTATGTTCATACAACATCTTGGATTTCATCTAGACCATATGATGTTGTTTCTTTTGACTTTATGTTACTGCTTGATAGACATTATGACTTTGTTGGATACTTTTCAGACAATGAGGTATTTTGATGTGCAGATGTTGGGACTATTTGATAATATTATGATGTTTAACTTGGTGATATTGATGACATTATGATGTTAGTGCCATGTTAATGTGATATCTGATGTTCTTATTTATATCATGTTTTGTAGATTAGTTAATTGTTTATTGGAATATGATGGATATGATGTTATTTTAGATGTAAGCATTCATGTGTGATATTAGTTGTTATGTGTCGGTGATGGGGACAACATCACATCACTCGCTTGCGAGTGCCCTATGACTCTGTGATTTCCCCATCATGGTGTGATTGTTTATTTCTTCATGCATATGCTTCAACCCATCGTTTTGCTATAGGCTGTAGGTATGGGGCATCGACTCCACCTGTTTATTAGGTTTGAGCATTCCAGAGCCTAATGGAGTTGTTGTTCGGAGGTTACAATGGGTCCCCCACTTCAAGCCACCATCCTCGTCGAGGATGAATTTTCAATGTTCCGTTCTGTCTGTGAGTTTTGTTAGTACTGTTTCATTTTTTGTGATCGTTATATCTTTGTAATGTTTCTGATTGTTATTCGTTGACTGATTTTGGAGTCATGCCTTAGTCTTTAGCCTGGTTTGATTATTTCATTTTATTTTGAATGTTTAATTTTAAGGCTTGGCTAATGATATAAAAGTCTAATTAAAATTAAGGGATTAAATTAAACCTGCTCGGAATTAAATTTCATTAAGTCAAGAGTTAATTCTTAAAATAGAATATTTAAATAATATATATGTATATATATAATTGTGTGCCTTCATATATTAATATGTATATACCAATGTGTTTCATAAATAATTTATATAAGAAATTTAATATTATAAATTAATAAGTTAATGGCATAGTGTGTGTAAGTTAAATTGAAAGGGAAAAATTAAATATAAGTGGTAAAAGAATGGAAATTTGAATGGAGTGGATAAAATAAAATAAAAGAGAATTTTGAAATGGGGAAGGACTCTCAGAAATGGAGGTAACCAAAAGTAGTGGAGTAATTAAGTGAGTGGAGTTAACTCCACAGGGGCAATTGGCCTTTAATTTCCTCCCAAAAGAAAAACTAATTCTTGCTTTTCATTGTTGTGAATGTTTGGTTTTTTTTTTGGGGGAGCTTGAAGCTTTCTCTATTTTCTTTAGAAATTTCTTGAAGTGGGATTTTTTTTTGAAGTTGCTCTGGAAGAGAAGGGAATTTGAAGACGCTGGAAGCTGCAGCTTGTGTTTTCATCCAACATTAAAATTCCTGCTTGGTCGTACAAATTGCACCAAGTTCCTCTATCTTCCTTCTTGTTTCAATCTATTCTGAAAAGAATGTTAGTCTTGAAATATTGCTAATCTAGACTCTTGCTCATTTAGCTCTAAAATTAAGAGAAAACTTAGCAAATATTCTTTAGAGAACAAATGTTTGAAATTGTTGATATGTAAATTTTTTTGAGGGAAACTCGGATTGCTTTTAAATTTTTGCCACGTTCTTTAACTTTTCCTTTTCTAATCATGTCAGTCAAATATCTTTCAACCGTGGCCTATGCATATCTATATGTTTGATATTGATTCAAAATATTTGTGTAATTCTTGTGTTATTGTTGTCTATGTGGTGGGTTGCTCAATTTAATTCTTTAGAATAGTCTTCATAATAGACTGTCTTGTAATAACCAGGCTGTCTTAGGTCGTCGTCCCATTATCTATTCTCCATTTTTCTTAAATTACAGAGTACACCATATAATCTCTTATTTTCTTTGAAACAAATTTCTTTATAGAATTGTTAGTTCGGTGGTGTATGCGTGCTTCCACATAAGACGTTGACTCCATCTAAAGGCTCAATTAAGTTCTATCACTGGTAGAACTATAGAAGCCACATGACTGTTGTTATTCCTTCATTCGATGTTCAAGTTAATGCTCTTAATTGCGCTGAGCCAAGAACCTTGGAAATGGAGTTAGGTGGAATTTGTGATTAATCTAAAATATTGTGTTTAGTAGTTTCCTTGAGAATTGGAAGTATATGCGCTATTAATATAGGATCTTTTGTGTTATCTCCAGTATATTGGTTATGTTTCAATGAGTATTTTATTTCTTCATTGGAGTTTACTACCTACATATCAGACACCGTTTGTATGGTTAAGCATTATTTCCCTTGTTCACTATAGTTTAAAAGATTCGAGCTGGAATTGTATGAGTCTCAATGGTTTTTATCTGAACTCCTTTATGCATGTCAAATCCTCCCTATTGCATGTTGATTTATGACATTGTCAGATATTTTTTTTAAAATATAAGTCTAAGGATGGCGCCATGATTCTTTGGTAAAGCTGACTTACGATTATCTTTTAGTTTGATGCTTCAGTTGATAAGTAAAATTTTGAGCCTATAGCTTCATGAAATGTTCAGCTTCTTGGGTACACATAAACTTTATTCCTTGCATTATAATTCAAAATTTAGAACAGTCAGTTGAACATATCTCTAGCCATGAATTATTACATCAGAAAGCATTTTTATATATGTATTATGGAGGTCGTTGTTATGCCCCATTAATTAGGAACTTCACTGATCAACATTTTGTGTGCCTAGTCTAGCAAGCTATGAAATAAGTGCAATCTGTATTTACCTCCTCTATATATTCAAATTTTGAGAGAGCTATATCCTTTTTATAACCGAGTAGCGAGCTGAAACATGGTTTGTAGTTAGTTATATATATGTGTCTCAACATTATATATAGTTATATATATATATTATATATGTATATACTTGAGAACGTATATATATATATATATATATATATATATATATATATATATATATATATATGTATATTTTATACTTACATGATATAGTATTCTTGCATGCCTTAGTATGGATGCAAATATTAAGGAAATCAGATTATTATTATTTTTTAAAATAAATTTAGATCCTAATGCATCGAATAGATCATGGAATGGAAAAATTCTATGTTGTGTTGAGGTAGGGGTATTGTTAGCTATTTTTCATTAAGGGTTGTGAAGCTGTGTTTTGGTATACTTGTAGAATGAGAAGTTGTGTGAGAAAAATTCATGATAGTATTAATGAGTTGTGGTTGTGAGAATTGGTCTCAGAGTTTCCAGAGGCTAGGTTTTATTTCTTGTTGGATTACTTTATTTAACAAGATATGGGAAAACTATCTTGTTTATGTTTGTGATGGTCGATCACCTTACACGTTGTGTTGGTCCTTGTGATTAATTTTATGGAACTATAAGTAGGATGGGTAATGCCTCACATTGTGATTCAGTGGTGTTTTGTGTTGTGCAAGTGGTGTTGTTTTCGGTTTTCCGTTGGTTAAGGTTGGAAGTAAGGAAGTGGCTTCCAATGGGGGTCGGCGCACAAAGGGGCGCTTGGATAATCCATGTCGAAGTTTGTTAACAAGTGATAACTTTAAAATAAACTAGGGGGAAAGGGTAGATAAAACATTAATCAAGATAAGATTGTACCTCGCTTAGCCTCAAGAGCTCGTTTAGGCTTGAGGTGAGATATGAAGGCCTAGAATGGCATAATGGACTACTTCGTCTTCATGAGAGGTAGCTCGATTCTGCATAATTGGCATGAGGGGCTGGAGTTTGGTAGAGGCTACCAGGATTACCCAGGATGCGGGTTGGGGCCTAGGAAAAACTACCTGGATAACCTATGTCCAATTATGTGATGAAACTTCCCCTATGACAACCATGAGTTTCCTTACTTATTGTTTTATTGCGAGTCTTTATATGCCTCTGGAAGTATGGTCATTGATGTTGTTTTTTGTGATGTGGGATTATGTCATCCTTGTGATATCTAGTCTTGTTTATCAGTTGGTGGGGCCCTTTGTAACCTCCTAGCACGGGGGGTGAATCTTTGGATTCACATGGTAGGGTGGAATGTGTTACATTCTCCATTGGGTTCCCCTTTCGTACGTGATGTGACAACTTCATTTGACTCATTGATTCCTGCACAACATCTACCCTTGGGAGTTTGATCATTGTTCTTGTAAATGCATTGTAACTTTATCATGTATCATGTAACTTTTAGAGAACTCCTCACTAGATTTGAGGAATTATCATTGTACAAATGTATATGTAAACTGAATTGACATATCTCTTGTATGTAAGAAATTTTGTAATCAGTAATATTGTATTTGTTATTTGAAAAGGAAGTAATTTAGTTACTCTTTTATGTTATATAATGGATGTTTCACATGGTTCTTATGTTCTTATGTAATGAGTTAATGACATGCTTAACGATGTTTAGCATTTAATTGTTAATGTTTTGTTTGATTTTGTAATTTGGATAATGGAAATTAAGTAATGTAGTTATGCACCCTAGGGGACTTAGGATAATAGTTTAAGTTATGTTCAATTATTTTGTGTAACATCGCACTTAAATTTTTTTTTGTCCATTTTTTGTTATTGAGGTCTTTTCTTCTAGGGTTCTCGATGGGGCATTACATAGTGCCTTTAATATCCAAGTCTCCACGTGCCTAAATAAATTGGATTCAAAAAGACTAAGTTTTGAGCCATTGTAGAAAGTTGGTTGTGGAAAGTTGTGTGCGGGATGTCGTTTTGTCCATGCTATTTTTATGGCATAGAATTGTTCGGCTTCCACATTGATCCATTTTGCAAGTCTTTGGCTTCCACATTGCTTCAGCCTACAAGTCTTCAGCTTCTGCATTGCTCCAGCCCACAAGTCTGTGACTTCTGCATTGCTCTAGCCCGCAATGGTCTAATTCCCTCAAAAGTGGAAATTTTATTCACCAATGTTGAACCCTTTGGCTTTTGCATTGCTCTGGCTCTCAAAAGTCATATCCCCTAAAACTGAAATCCCCTCAAAAGTCCATTTCCTGAAATGGAAAATTTCCCAAAAAGGAATGTTTCTCGAAATGGAAACTTTCCCGAAAAGGAAATTTTCCCGAAATGGAATTTTTCTTGAAATTGGGCCATGTTAGGTACCCATGTACAAATGCAATGCAATCTCTCACAAGCAAAGTAAAGATAGAAAAATCCAGTGGGAAAAAACTACCCCCCAAAAGAGAGATGAAATACAAAAGCCTATGAACACAGCATGAGGACAAAACCCCATGTGAGGAAAAAGTTCCCCCATACAAGAGAAGAAGAAAGAAAAAGTAGTCCCCCCTCAATGTAAAATGCTCACCCATGGAAGATGCTCGAGAAGGAATGAAGAAGCTGCTCCAAAAGCATTGAACAACATTCCTCCCCTTAGGAAGAAACAATACCAAAGGTGCATGAATGAAGTCTCCCCAATCCACAAGTGAAGAAGGAAGAACCCTGAAAATGTAAGGAGTCTTTGAAATCTACTCAAATTTCCCTATATTGATGCTGAAAGATGCCTTTCCCAAACCATGTGAAGCTACAATGGCAAGTGTAAAGGTCGCAGTGTAGTCACTTCCTATAACCTATCAGAAACCCTTTGCAACAACACTCCCATCCGCTGAAAAAGACAACTCAAGAACTAGTAAGGATGAAGGTAGAACACACTCCAAAGATGCAAGTGTCTCCTTAGGAGAGAAAGTGGCCTCCTCCAACTGATGTACATATGCATCCACAATCACATCAACCTTTAAAGACTGATCATGAAGAGTGTTGATGTGTTTTTTATGCACTTCTCAACAAAGGTAATGCATAGGTGCATTACCTCTCTTGAAATATAATCTTCCACAATAAAATTGCAAAACACTATCCGAAGGTCTCTAATATCAAGTCTTGATAGTGCTTGGAATACCTTAGTTGATTCATGTGATTTGCTGGAATCACAAGGCAGACTTACAGATGAGTTACAAAGTGTGGGAAGTTGGGTCCACAAATGTAGTTTCAAGGTGATGGAAGTGAATGAACAATGGATGCTCACTCAAAACAACAAGCTGAAACTAATCAAATTAATCTAATTTAGCTTCATGGTGATGCTTGGAATCCTACTCTAACCAAGGACTAAAAAAACTAGCAAAAGGAGAAGGGATAAGAAAGTTATTCTAATCCTAAGCCATGGATGAATAGTAACAATGGAGGCTGCTATAGTAGACAAACTTCCTAAACTAGGTTTTTCTTAGCCAAGAGGAACCTACAGTTACGCAAAACTAGTGCAATCTTCTATGGACTGCAGATTTTCAGATTGCACACACACATCATGAAAATGCAATTGAACTAAGTTGTAGCAATGAAGTAGGGAAACTCATACTAGCTTTACAAAGTGATTAATCATCAACAAACCAGTAAAAGCATGAGCTAGAAATTCATCAAATACTGTAACAATAAACACCATTATCACTTCCACTCAAGAAACTAACAACTAAAACTAACATGGAAGTAGAACCATGCATGCATAGTGAACAAACTCAAAAGAAACACCCATAAACTATGCAATTTTTTTCTCTATTGCTGCATAATGCCTTTACACTAGTTCTCCAACCATTTACAAATGAAGGGGAGACCCCTATTATAGTTTTCCAAAGCCCAAATGAAATGGCTAGGATTAATTTGCATTGTGTGCTTCAGATTTTCTTTACACTATGGTTTCACCTATCCCACAATATTCAACAATTTAAAATACATCTTTTGTCTTTTCCCTATTTTTGTCTTTTAGTGGCCAGTCACTTTAGCAATTTTGTCTTCTAGTTGATTGCCCTTTTGCTGTAGCTGAAATTGTTCAAAAACTACCTTCTTGTTGGTGCATTTGTAGTATCCTTCAACCAATTAAGTGCATCCTTTTTACAGATTGGTGTTTCTGAGAAGTAGATATACCGCTCCTGATCTGGATGGAAAACTCCTGACCATCATCATCATTGGGTGGAAAATAAAACAACTCCTTTTGGTTCCTTTGAAGGTCATCCTTTGTAGTTTTGTCACTAACTTCCTTGACATAGGCCTCCTTCTAATGCTAGCTCTGTTGATGGGTTCTACGAGGAAAGGTGAGCATAAAATGAATGGTGACAGGAGCTATGTGCTTTTCCTTCAACTTTCTCAATGGGCCTCCTCGACGGACCCATGGTAGGTTCAATGAATCTTGCACACATGAACTGCAGTAAGTGCTTTCATACGCAAATCAAGGAAAATGTTAATTCAAAATATTCAATAATGCCAAAACAACTAACTTAATTCAATTTATCACCATTAACTTAATTAATCAATAAACTAAATCTAATCCAAGATTAGATTATTTTATTAATTAAATTAAATTAATCAATAAAATAACTAACATTTCAACATTGCAACCAGATATATTTAATCATCATTTTAACTACACAAGCCATTTAATAACCTTTATAATTTAAAATTAAATAAAAACCAAGGTGAAATGGACAACATTAAAATGACTAAACCCGACTACAACCCGATGACAGACTATGACTAGGGTAATGATTTGGCACAGAAAACCTAGCTACTATCTCCCAATCGATTACCATTGGTCAATGGACACGCTCAGACCTGTGAAACCAAGTGGAGTCGATGTCCTGTACTTGCAGTCCTACAAACAAAACGAGTGTCGAACATGCATATAACATAGTAAAACACACCGTGAAGAGGAAATCATGGAATCACAGGGTGCTCACATGCGAGTAATGTGATCTTTTCCCCTTCACCAATACTATATTGCTAACCGACGCATCTAACTTCAATAATATAATCAAAAGCATAAAGCATCATTAATTCAAATATATGCTAAGCTAATCCAAAGCATCCCATAACGATAACATCTGAATAAAATACCATCACATCAAAATATAACATTCACATCGCTTAACAGTTAGCGGTCAAAAGTAACCAAGTACCATAGTCAACGTAATAGCAGAACAAAGCATAACAAGAACACACTGTCCGATCAAAAGAGCCAAAATGGAGGGGTGCTACACTTTTTCTTCTTAATTTTCTTCAAGTTCTGCATTAGTTATTTTCAAAGTAACTTATAGAGGTCATATTCACCATTGTTCTCAATCATATCCACTACCACATGAATTGTGGTGGAAGAGACCAAATTATCTCTATAAATCATATGTCCAATAACCATAGTTGCATACTGAATTGTTGAATTTTTGATAGGGTTTATTGCAGTACATGTTTGCAACATTATTTCTTTGTTCTTGGTGGATTTCTGGATTGGAATCAGTCTGGTGGACCATAAACTAGTGATTTCTCTAATAACTTCTTTGGTAATCATGTGGGTACCATCAATCCACATAAAATTATTGTGAATTCTAATCAATGCCATTCTAATACACTTCTCTTCATTGCTAAAGTTTGGAAACCAGTGCTACACATCTAATTTCTTCTCAGTCAAGATATTACATTTTGGTTTCAAGTTGTAATATTCTTTAACTAACTCATCTACCCATAGATTGAACACTTTTACATAGGATTTCTCTTCCATATTCCCATGAATATAATCCCTAATATCTTTAGTATGCAGAACCCCAAGAGGTATACGTGAAAATGCACTTAGGGGATCAACTTCTAAAACTTTGGTGAAATATCTCTTAAATTTGGGTTGAGGTTTTTGAGAAATGTCTACAATTTCCAGTGTCGCCATTGCATTCAAATTTCCTTCTATTGATAATTCCAAAAAAATAAAATGTGTAGGGATTGTTGAATACATTTTTCTCTTGCTCGATGAAGTAGGGTTTTGAAATTTTGCAACTTGGAGATGCTTCAAACCCTTCAAAATTGCTTCTTTATCCTCTACTCTTCTTCAAATACATTCAATGAAATGAAATTGTCTTGTCAAATATGCTTTTAACTCTTTGATTTGACCCATTCCAACAATAAATGCTTCAAACAAAAAGCTGATAACCCTAAAGCTTGTATGCATAGTCAACTTTCTAAGCTCCACAAATTTCTACATTAGTATATTTTCTTCTACAATTTTCTTTCATAGTTTAAGAATTTCATTCTTCATCACATATCTTTGTGCTATATCTCAAGAACCTCTTTTCTGGCAGGGATCAGAGGATATTCATTAAAGCTCCTCTTAAGCCATAGCTTTGGGATTGGTTACCGAATGAAACATCTACACTAGAGAGTGGTATAGATTCTCTCTTATCATCATTCTCTTCTTTATTTATCCATATATTTTTCATTTCCTTATTCACTTCATCTGCATCAATCATTTTGACTAGTTTTTTCTTCTTTATTAGTTCATCTTTCCTTGTGGTTTTACTTCTGCAAAATTTAGCATTATGTCTTGTCTTTCTGTAATTGTTGCATATGATATTCCTTTGAGAATTATTCCTTCCACTCATTCTAGATCTACATTGGTTAGCCTTATGTCCAAATCCATAACATGTATAGCAATAACCTTTAAAGGATTGAATCATTCTACCATTGTTATATTAATTCATCATTTGACTTCTGCATTCACTTGCTCTATGTCCAAATTTCTTGTGCATGTAAAGCATTGACTGGTAAAGGGTGAAACATTTTGATTCATTTTTTTCTAAATTCCTTTGCTTTATATCCAAATTTATTGCAAAAATAAAAAATACCATTGAAAGATGAGTACCTTTGATCATTTGGTTGTCTGATAGGAGGTCTTCTATCATTATTTCCTTCAGTCTTCTTTTCATTCTAATTTTATTTTGATATTTCTCCTCTTTTAATTCCTAGACCACTTTTGTCTTTAGATTCTTTCTATCCTACAATTAAATCATCAAACATTGTAGAGCTTTTCTTAAATCTATATTCATGACTTCTTTCCTTCTCCAAATATGATCTCAAATTTACAACTTATTTTTCAATCCTCACACATTCATTGGATTTTCTAACCACCATTTCATTTAGACATCCCTCAATCTTTTTCTTTTCTTCCACTTACACTTTCAATTGGATGATGCTATCATTTTCTTATTTTGTTGTTCATTTACTTCCTTATGCCTTTATTTGAATTTATTAATCCACTCTCTTAGTTTTCTGATACATTCATTTGCCTCTTTAAGATTCTCCTTCAGATCTCTTTTTTGATTTTTCATCTTCAACTTAGTTAATACCTTCAAGAGAAACTTTGAGTTCTTCATCTTTGTCACACATGCAATTTCTTCTGTGTATTCAATAGTAGGAATCTCTTCCAGAGGAATAGGATACTTTCTATCAAACATGTGTTAAAAATCCAAGATCTTCCCAAAGCATTCAAGCTCCTTCCAGGGATCCAAGCTCTAATAACAATTGTTGAACACCCAAAATACTGAGAGGGGGGTGAATTAGTATTTCTTTAAACCAATTAACATAAAACATCCAAATATTAGAATAAATATCTACAATAATGAATGAAAGCATGAAGAAATCCACAAAATCAAATGACACATGAACACCAATATTTTTACGGGGAAAACCCAAAATGGAAAAAATTATGGTGAGGGTTAGCTCACAATATATTATATCTAGATATAGCATATTATAGAAAGGGTCATTACCAGGAGGATTCACTATCCAAGTGAAATAATTTCCCATAGAAAGTAAGAAAGATAGAAAGAAGGGGTAGCTACACAACCTATTTGAACTAATACAATAGAATATATCATATGCTAGATTATAGTTACAATGAAGTACAAAATAATATTCACACAAATATGAAACAATACTCTGCTCTACTCACAATCTTCTCAACTCTAATTATATTCACATCACACACATGTAGGTGAAGCACCATACATGTCGTATGTCTCTCATTACTCACACATAATATTCTCTCTCTATTCCTTCCTCATCATATTTCTCATTCCATAAAACACCAGAACTTTGAATTTAATCTCATATATATATCCATATCAAGTGTAACTTCAATTAGGTTGGCCTAATTAGAAGTAACAGACAAAATTTGAACATTTCATCCTCAAAAAATTTATCCACAACTCATACCATAATTAGAAACTCAACTCACTTTAGGATAGGTTAGGATGGACCTAATATAGATCCCACATAAGATAAAATTACTTTCTTTTCCTCCACAAAATATCAAATGTGTTAGGTCAGCCCAAAATAAGACCTAAACATGTAAAACTTTCATATGTACATACAATTCACCATACATGTGACTTCAAAACTCAATATTCCTTTGAATTCCCACTCACATGACATATAATAGCTTATCATCGTCATCATAGAATAAAATAATTATCAATGAAGAAATGCAAAATCTCCCACATTGATACTCTATACAAGGAATTATTGCAATATACAATGCTAAACTCTGTCATTCTTATCTTTCATAATACTTTACAAAATTTCACACACTATTGAATATAGATGCATCATATCATTTCAAAACTATATTTAGAATCATAGAGTGATATCTCCACTTGCGATGGAGTGTGGACCCAAAAATTGACACACTAAACCAAAATACTATCAGAAGGAATAGTACTTAGCCAAATTCTTGTATAACCATATTTTTTGGATCAACTTGTTCTATCCAAATGTCTTCAAGAATGCTTCCAATCCAAGCTAGAATGATCATAACAATGTTTAAATTAATGAAAACATTGGATCATACAATATGTACACCTCATTCTCATGTTTTCAAACAACATCAACAGTGACAAACTTCCAACAGTCTTCCCCTTAGTTCCAACTTAGATTGAGAGGTAGGTACAAAGAGAGGGTGAGGGGAGATAGAGATAAGTAAAGAGGGAAGGGGATAGAGAGGTATTGAGAGAGGGAGAGGGAGAGGGAGATGCAGAAATAAGACAAGGAGATAGAGTGGGAAGGAGGGGGATAGGGAGGGAGAGGTAGGAAATGAGAGATTAGTATGGGAGGGATAGATGGATTTAAGTAGGTAGAGAGATGATGAGTGGATATAGATAGAAGTAGAGAGGGAAGGTGAGATATATGTAGAAAGGATAGAGAGAGAGGGTGAAGAGAGATATAGAGAGATATATAAAGGGACAAAGAAGAAAGGAGAGATGGAGTGAGAGTTAGGTAGAGAGAAATAAAGAGGGGGGATAAAGAGAAGTAGAGAGGGAGAGAGGAAGGGAGAGGTAGAGATAAAGAGGTAGGGTGGGAGGGATATAGGTAGATGTAGGTATATAGAGAGGAAGATGTAGATGGGAGATAAAGAGAAGTAGAGACAAAGAGATAGAGAGGCAAGGTTGGAGGGATAGAGGGAGAGGTAGGTAGAGAGATATAGGGTGAACAAATTGCCTCTCTATTTATCTCTACTTCTCTTTATCTCCCATCTACATCTTCATCTTTGTCTACCTACCTATCCCTATATCCCTACCACCCTACCTCTCCCTTCCTCCCTTCCTCTCTACTTCTCTTTATCTCCCCTCTCTATTTCTCTCTACCTACTTCTCATTCCATTTCCCCCTCATTCCCCCTCTCTACCTTTAGATATCTCTATATGTCTCTTCACCCTCTCTCTCCCCTCTAGCTCTCTCACCTTCCCTCGCTACATATCTCTATCTCCACTCACCCTCTATTTCTACCTAATTATTTCTCTATTACTCCCACCCTACCTCTCTCTCATTATTATTGATGATGATTTTACTCACAACAATATGGTGAATAAATTCTTCATAGATAAACCGCAAAGAGCCTACCCTTCTTGAAAGATATGGAACAAAGACAATCTAAAAGGGGAATCTGCTTTAATAGGAAAATATTGACTCAGTTCAATCCCAAGTCTTTGGTAGTCAGGTCTTGACTATACTAGGTTCACTCTCGGGTAGAATGTGATATTGTTGTTAATCTCAAAGGGAATATGGTTATTTAAAATCATATATATTAGAGACTGAGTTTTCAATTGGATTGTAAGAACAAATATTATGAAATTAAAAGATTTGAAATAATATTTCATGAACATCAACAATTTCTTTGTTATCACTTAAGTAGATTTAGCATTAAGCATTCAAAAATTTCATAGAAAACAAAAGATTTTCAATAAATTTCCAATCATTCATCTATTTTTTGGAACATTTTCAAAAATTTAAGTATCTATTCTAAAACAAAGCATAAAAATACTAAAAATTAAAATTTCTCCTAGTTATTCTCCATGCATGCCCCAAAGAATTAACCAATTAAAAGCAAACTGCTTTATACTTCACCAGATTGCTTCACAACTACATATAAAACAATGTGGGCTTTTAAAGAGAGGGGTTTTATTTTGGACACCAAGTAGGTTCTGTATGCACCCTTAAATGGCGCAACACATAGTCTTATTTGGCTGAACTAACAAAACCAGCTACAAAGATTCATGAGATAGGTAGCTATCAAATTGGCTCTGATATTGATCAATGTCTACGTGTATACAAGTTTTTAGACCAAAATGATTCAAAAAACAAGAAAAAATAATAAAACTTAAAGAAGTTTTTGCTCTTTCGACATCCAAAATTTTTGAACTTTAAACTTAAAAAGAAAGATCCTCTAGCCTTTTATAGAACACAGTGCACATATAGGATAAGAAAAATACATGAGAGGAAATCCAAGGGACAAATCACATCAAGGCACGTGGAATGTAGTGAATGGTAAGAGTATTACAATTGAATTCAATGAAGGTCAACTCCAATCGCACTTTGAAGCTCTTCGGGCTTTAATCTTTAATCATCACCAGGATGATACTTTGAATCAGGATAGTGTGTAGGAACTTCTAGCCATATATTCAACATGATTACTTTATCACTTTGTTCCCACACTCTGTTCTGCTCTGGGTCTACTACTCTCAGGAATGGGCTCTCTTGAAGATTGGAATTTGTCTCCACCACATGTACAATACTGAGATCTCCAACATTATGGTGGACACAAAGCCTTCTTCCTTATAACCTCCCATAGTATGCGATCCGAATTGGATATAATTCTATCAATGATTCAAGTTTACCTGACCGTCCATACCCAAAATTTGTATTAAAATTTGTATCTCCTGCAATCACAAATTTCACTCATTAAATCCCTTTTAAATAAAACAAAAAATTTATAAACATCTCATGGAAATAAAACCATTATTCTGTTAGTGTGAATAAGTCTTGTACCTAGTTTATTCCTTTACTAGGGACTTAGGGGACTTAATTCACATGTTAAGTTTACTTAGGATATTAGTTGTCATAGCTAGATAAGTATTAGTTGTCTTATCTAGAATTTCCACTTTCCTAGGTAGTTATGAGTTAGTTGTCTCATGTGATAGGATTAAGACACTTTTCATGATCTTGTCTTATCCTATCTCTCATCCTTACCTTTATAAGCAAGGTATCTCTAACATATTTTGAATTGCATATAGCATTGTATTGTATTGCATTGATCATATTGTATCATATTGCAATCCTTGTTTGGTGGAATAGCATCTTCCATTGTTGCTTCTCTCTATCTCTTGTGGAGGTTCTTTGGTGTTGCAGATTGAAGATCTTGGGTTGATAACTCCAACATGGTATCAGAGCTTTGAATCTAGCAAGCCCCTTCCATTTCTTTATTAAAGAGTTTCCATCAATTTCTATTGTGATTTTTGAGTTTCTTGTATCCTATATTGCATGCTTGCATTTTGGTGAGATCTGGTGATTGCAGCACTTTTGGCTATAGTGGCAGTATTTTAGGCTGTCCCATTGCATCCAGGAG